>JAPXFY010001916.1:17500-31208 GCA_030674185.1 Monoplex corrugatus | reverse complement strand
CGACTGCTATACAAACGCCCACGAAGTGCTTGAAATGCTTCAAACAGCTGGCTCCGATATAGAAGAGAAAGACAATGATTATGAGAGTGAAGATATGTCGGATCCGGAGTCAAGTGAGTCAGCAGTAGTGACGACAACGGCGAGCGTGTAGCAGACGAAAATTTGGAGGGTGGTGATAGTGATACTTCGTCGAGTGAGGAATCTACCGAAGGTGGGGACGGGGAAATGACAGCAGAGAGAATTGTGGAGCTGTTAGCAAGGACTGGCACCAGAATTTCACACTTTTTCCTTATGTGCCACGTTACAGCGCCACAGACACAGTAGGACTGCATTATGGAAGACCCCCCCCCCCCCCTGTGTTTTACATAGACACATAAAAAACTTTTTCAAACTGGTTGTCTTTTATTTCTTTTATTTATGTGCAGAATGAATGCATATGTTTCCTAATGAGTGAATATGTGCATTTGAGAACAACTTCCATCCTCTTTGGGAGTTTACTCCTTACTGTGTAAAGTGACAATTGTTTTGTTGATTTTCGGGGTCAAAAAAGAGGCAAAAATAACCTCATTTATACATCACAAAATTTCATCTCAGACACTTCAAATTTTGCACTATAGTACTTCAATATATAGAAAATATAATCTGAAATGTTCATTATGCTGAGTTAAGTAGACATTGAGTAATCAATTTTTTACTTACCTATACAAATGGCCAGTATACAGAGGATCGCTTAGTGAAAAATGTCCAGCAGCGAAAACTCTGAATGAAGACTTGATGATTCGATGCCCTTGGTCTCTTTCTCGTATGTCAAGGAAGTGCGTCGTGAGCGAAATATATATTATCCTAGACCACGTGACAAGCTGCTAAATATAGCACTGACGACTTGTTTCGTTTTGCATAGATAGAGAGAGACTAACAACGCGTTATAACGATCAGGAAAAACCTGTGTATATAAAATTAGCACTGATGTCAGGAAAAAGCCGACCTGCAGCGGGACAGGTAGACAGTCTCACATGCGCACGCACGCGTCTGCGTGCGCAAACACACACACACACACACACTACACACACACACACACACACACCATCATCACCACCATCATCATCTTCATCATCATCCATTTAATTGTAAGATTAACTTTATGGCTATACCGACACGTAAAGAGCAATAACACCATGAAGAATAATAATAGAGTTAACAAAACGAAGATCATTACGAGCAAAGCTTCAAAACAAGAATTGAAACTTGAAACGAAAATTAAATTAGCAATTACACAGGGAGAGGAGGGAGGGGGGGGTATTGTAATTTAAATCTTTGATTAAATATGAAGACATAAATAAACAGACTGACATGTGTGCACGCATGCACACGCGCACACACATACATACATATATATATGTATATATATATATAGATATAGATATATATATATATACATATATGTATATATATGTACACATATACGGATACATGCAGAAAATATGCACTGAGAAAGAAAGAGATATGGGTGGGGGGAGGGAGAAAGACAGAGAGAGACAGAGTATGAGAGAGACAGGGGAGACCGGGAGAGAGAGAGAGAGAGAGAGAGAGGAGAGAGAGAGAGAGAGAGAGAGACAGAGACAGAGACAGAGACAGAGACAGAGAAACAGAGAGGGAGGGGAGGCAACAGTCTAACATACATACAACACATTAATATAAACGCATGTATATCTGCAATCTATCAAACTGTAACGGTAAATCTCTCTCTTTCTCTCACTTCACACACACGCGGTGCTTGTACAAACACACCATTATATTCGTATCTATTATTCCTATATCAAGGTTACGTATAATCCTACTTGATAAGAGAACTTTGTAAACATACGGACGCACGCACACACACACACACACACACACACACACACACACACACACACACACACAACACACACACACACACACATGGTGCAGATAACACTGCAGGGAAAATGCAGTAGGTAAACATGGCTGTGATAACTTGCTTCCTAGTCAGCAAAATAAAAATGAAATGTCCCATAACACCGAGCACGTAGAAAAGTGAACTGATAGGGACCTCAACTTTTCCCAGTGCTGGCATTACGAGTGCAATGCCCAGCTCTTCTCCAGTCTGCTTTACCTTCCCCAACCCTGAAGAGGTTTGTGTACTCGTACACAGCTGGCACGGTATTCTTATTTTTCCTCAGGTCAGTGCGGAATCCGTGCAAACCTGTGAAGGCACGCTGGAAAGAAAGAACTCTTCCTCTGAGTCAATTATGGGTCTTGTTCTTCTTGTTCTTCTTGTTCTTCTTGTTCTTCTTGTTCTTGCTCTTCTTCTTCTTCTTGTTCTTCTCGATCTTGTTCTTGTTTTTGTTCTTGTTCTTGATCTTCTTGTTCTTCTTGAGTTTTCTTGTTCTTCTTGAGTTTTCTTGTTCTTCTTGAGTTTTCTTGTTCTTCTCGTTTTTTCTTGTTCTCCTTCTTCTTTCTTTCTTTCTTTTTTTATTTGTTCTTGTTCTTCTTGTTTTTGTTCTTGTTCTTGTTCTTCTTGTTTTTGTACTTGTACTTGTTCTTCTTGTTTTTGTTCTTGTTCTTGTTTTTGTTCTTGTTCTTGTTTTTCTTCTTCTTGTTCTTCTTGTTCTCCTTCTCCTTCTTCTTCTTCTTCGTCTCCTCCTCCTCCTCCTTCTTCTTCTTCTTCTTCTCCTTCTTCTTCTTCTTCTTCTTCTGCCTCCTCCTCCTCTTATTCTTTTCTTCTTTCTTCCTTTCTTTTCTTCTTCTTCTTCTTCTCCTCTTCCTCCTCTTACTCCTCCTCCTTTTCCTCCTTCTTTTTTACTCTTTCTTCTACTTTTATTCTTCTTCTTCTTCCTATTCTTCTTCTTCTTTTTTTCTTCTTTTCTTCTTCTACATCGTTCTTTCATTGCTCAATGCTCCAAGTTCATTTGGACGCACTGCGCTTTCTTTCCTTCTTTTGTCTTTTTTATTTTATATAATTATATATATATATATATATATATATATATATATATATATATGTATGTATATATATATAAATACATATATATATCTACATACATATATATATATCCATATATATACATATAGATATATATTACACACAACCAAACTTTCCAGTGTATCACCGATGTTAGGCGAGCCGACAACACTCCGATAGGCTGTTGCGCAGTGTCTTGCCAGCCACAGTCTGAGGCGAGGCGAGGCGAGCGTGGCCCACAGGAAATGCTTGGGTCAGCTCCCCAAATAGATCACTCACACCGATCACCCAAATGCATTCCCACTATTTTGGAGTGAAAGGGCCCTTTGTCGCTTCACTCCTGAGTGCTCCACGATCACTCAGAACTTTCACGCACAACTTTCACTCCGACAGTGGGAACGCGGTTTAAGAGAGAGAGAGAGATAGACAGAGAGAGGGAGGGAGAGAGAGAGAGGAGAGAGAGTATGTGTGTGTCCCGGATTACGATTGTAAATTTAGCGTTGATGTAAGAATGCAGTCTGCAGGCAGGTCTGGGGTTCTTTTTGTGTGTGAGGAGACTAAAATACAATGGCAATATGTCACGTAGCAAGAACACGACCTCACTGCAACCATTGCTCAAGAAAAAACAGTGACAAAAAGGAAAAAAGGCGGACCTCTAATCTCATACTTCGGGAACATAACCACTATCGGTGTCCTAACTATTCAAGAAGTTGTCCACAAAAGTCAAGACAGAGCGGCCTGGAGGGAGGTGGTGGTGTGAAAGATTGCAGCGGCCAACACTGAACCCGGTGACGCCGATAGGTGAGACAGGTGAGACGAGTGAGTGTGTACTAGTTACTGATATGAGATAAACTTTAATCCATTGCACACTTGTACAAGTACAAACATGCACGAGCATGATTGAACACACACACACACACACACACACACACACACACACACACAAAGTGAGAGAGACAGACAGGCAGACAGACAGACTTACAGACAGAGACAGAGGGGGGGGGGGGGATAGAAAGCAGAAATAACGAATAATTGACACAGAAATCACACAATTATTTACAAAGGTCTGTTGTAGAGCATGCAAGTTTCGGCAGAAGAAAATCAAAAATTCAAACCTCCAAAACAAAATACACTACATATGGTGTACACACACCAAAAATGTTAGCAGTTTACCATATCAATAACTTAACACAAATCAAAATATATTTTTCATTGCAGTTTTGCTGAAACTTAACGTACGACTCATAAAATAAACTGGCGAAATGAAGTCAGAGGTAGTGCGGACCTGTAGGCGCCTCTAACAAACCATAATACCATGAAATGTAACGCAAATGTTTACCTGGTCATTTACGTCTATTAACACCTTATCGGTATGTGTCATTGAAAACAACATACACAATAAGATTTACGAAATATCAAGCCTAACGTTTCAACACAATGTTTCGAAAGATTATAAATGTGTACACAGTGAAAATCAAATGGTTACGATTAAGTTCTTCTTATTATTCTTCTTCTTCTTGGCGTACGCTGCTACACAATCAGCTGAGTCCGGGTGATGTCTCGTCTGAACGCGATGAGTGTGTAGCCATTATGCGATAAGTGCATGGTACCACGGTTTGTTATAAGGCGCACGCTGGCCCGGTACCTCTGTCTTCAGCCTTCTGTCTTCAGCCTTCTAGGTTCTCTGTAGGGGGTGCCCCGCCCATAACTCCTGGCCGGTATGTCCTGCCCTGGAAGCACAAGGGGGATTGTTTCTCCCCGTAGCTAGGGCTTATAGCGGCCCTTACCCGCTGATGAACCTGTCATAGGACACCTGGGGCATTTTTTTCACGATTGAGTTGAAAATGCACTTATCTTAAATTCCTTGGTACAATTTGGCCTCCCTACCCAGACCTATTTTCGGTTTCGTCTGCTTTTACAGCGAACGGTTATACTTTTTTTTCTTTTGTTTTCTTTCTTTTTTTCACTTCCAACAAATTATTCAAAGCCATTTCATCATTTCGGTAGACAGTCGTATTTCGATCCAATGTGCATTAAAGAAAAAAAAAATTTTTCAATTCGTTTTATATTAACAAGTTTGTGACGTTTTTAAAACAGAATGAATATACATAAAATATAAATTGGTATGTGTTAATTTTTGAATGGCTACGGGCGCTGGGTGACCACCAGTGCCAGTGACGAGATACATGTAACAGACCCGGTCACCAGTGCTAAGTGCTCCTGGGGAGGAATTGTTAGTCAGAATAAGTGGGATAGAAAACATCTGCTTCCGTACCGATAGGTCTGAGTATACTGATAGGGCGTTAACATACGTCAGACGAGAATGACTATATACTTGTATTACAAGCTTACTCATAAGTAATCATTTAAATGAATTTGACGTATATTGTGCCCGTACGTCATTGTGTTTTGTTTTTGTTTTTCATGCTGATGGTATCTGTTAGCGACCAGTCACTATTTCTCTTTAAGTGATAGTATAAACACGGCGGCTTAAAGCGAACCAGTTGAGTGTGGGCAGAGCGCAGTAGTGAGATGGCAGCCAGATGGCACGCCTGATAGTCCACCATTTCCATTCCCCTCAATTCTACGCTCTGTGAGCATGACGCTCCCCTATTGGGGTCTGTTAACACCCTATCGGTATACACAGCCCTATATGTATACACAGCCCTATTGGTATACACAGCCCTATTGGTATACACAGCCCAATAGGTATACACAGCCCTATTGGTATACACAGCCCTATATGTATACACAGCCCTATAGGTATACACAACCCTATAGGTATACACAGCCCTATATGTATACACAGCCCTATAGGTATACACAGCCCTATAGGTATACACAGCCCTGTCGGTATACACAGCCCTATCAGTATACACAGCCCTATCGGTATACACAGCCCTATCGGTATACACAGCCCTATCGGTATACACAGCCCTATTGGTATACACAGCCCTATCAGTATACACAGCCCTATCAGTATACACAGCCCTATCAGTATACACAGCCCTATCGGTATACACAGCCCTATCGGTATACACAGCCTTATCGGTATACACAGCCCTACTGGTATATACAGCCATATCAGTATACACAGCCCTATCAGTATACACAGCCCTATTGGTATACACAGCCATATCAGTATACACAGCCCTACTGGTATACAGCCATATCAGTATACACAGCCTATTGGTATACACAGCCCTATCAGTATACACAGCCCTACTGGTATACACAGCCATATCAGTATACACAGCCCTATCGGTATACACAGCCCTATCGGTATACACAGCCCTATCGGTATACACAGCCCTATTGGTATACACAGCACTATCGGTATACACAGCCCTATCAGTATACACAGCCCTATCAGTATACACAGCCCTATCGGTATACACAGCCCTATCGGTATACACAGCCTTATCGGTATACACAGCCCTATTGGTATACACAGCCCTATCGGTATACACAGCCCTATCAGTATACACAGCCCTATCAGTATACACAGCCCTATCGGTATACACAGCCATATCGGTATACACAGCCCTATCAGTATACACAGCCATATCAGTATACACAGCCCTATCAGTATACACAGCCCTACTGGTATACACAGCCATATCAGTATACACAGCCCTATCAGTATACACAGCCCTATCAGTATACACAGCCATATCAGTATACACAGCCCTATCAGTATACACAGCCATATCAGTATACACAGCCCTATCAGTATACACAGCCCTACTGGTATACACAGCCCTATCAGTATACACAGCCCTATCAGTATACACAGCCCTATCAGTATACACAGCCATATCAGTATACACAGCCCTATCAGTATACACAGCCCCATCAGTATACACAGCCACATCAGTATACACAGCTCTACTGGTATACACAGCCCTATCAGTATACACAGCCCTATCAGTATACACAGCCCTATCAGTATACACAGCCCTATCAGCATACACAGCCCTATCAGTATACACAGCTCTACTGGTATACACAGCCCTATCAGTATACACAGCCCCATCAGTATACACAGCCCTATCAGTATACACAGCCATATCAGTATACACAGCCCTATCAGTATACACAGCCACATCAGTATACACAGCTCTACTGGTATACACAGCCCTATCAGTATACACAGCCCTATCAGTATACACAGCCCTATCAGCATACACAGCCCTATCAGTATACACAGCTCTACTGGTATACACAGCCCTATCAGTATACACAGCCCCATCAGTATACACAGCCCTATCAGTATACACAGCCATATCAGTATACACAGCCCCATCAGTATACACAGCCACATCAGTATACACAGCTCTACTGGTATACACAGCCCTATCAGTATACACAGCCCTATCAGTATACACAGCCCTATCAGTATACACAGCCCTATCAGCATACACAGCCCTATCAGTATACACAGCCCTACTGGTATACACAGCCCTATCAGTATACACAGCCCTATCAGTATACACAGCCCTATCAGTATACACAGCCCTATCAGTATACACAGCCCTATCAGTATACACAGCCCTATCAGAATACACAGCCCTATTGGTATACACAATCCTATCAGTATACAGAGCCCTATTGGTATACACAGCCCTATCAGTATACACAGCCCTGTCGGAATACACAGCCCTATCAGTATACACAGCCCTATCAGTATACACAGCCCTATCAGTATACACAGCCCTATCAGTATACAAACCCCTATCAGTATACACAGCCCTATTGGTATACACAATCCTATCAGTATACACAGCCCTATTGGTTTACACAGCCCTATCGGTATACACAGACCTATCAGTATACACAGCCCGATCGGTATACACATCCATATCAGTAGACACAGCCCTATCAGTATACACAGCCCGATCGGTATACACAGCCCTATCAGTATACACAGCCCTATCAGTACACATGCCCTATTGATATACACAGCCTTATCAGTATACACAGCCCTATCAGTATACACAGCCCTATCATTATACATAGCCCTATATGTATACACAGCCCTATTGGTATATACACAGCCCTATTGGTATACACAGCCCTATCAGTATACACAGCCCTATTGGTATACACAGCTCTATCAGTATACACAGCCCTATTGGTATACACAGCTCTATCAGTATACACAGCCCTATCAGTATACACAGCCCTATCAGTATACTCAGCCCTATCAATTATACACAGCCCTATCAGTATACACAGCCCTATCAGTATACACAGCCCTATCAGTATACACAGCGCTATCAATATACACAGCCTTATCAGTATACTCAGCCCTATTGGTATACACAGCCGTATTGGTATACACAGCCCTACTGGTATACACAGCTCTATTAGTACATACAGCCCTATCAGCATAGACAGCCGTATCAGTATACACAGCCCTATCAGTATACACAGCCTTATCAGTATACTCAGTCACTTTGGTATACACAGCCCTATCAGTACATTCAGCACTATCAGTATACTCAGCCCTATTGGTATACACAGCCCCATCAGTATACTCAGCCCTATTGGTATACACAGCCCTATCAGTATACACAGCCCTATTAGTATACACAGCCCTATCAATATACACAGCCCAATCAGTATACACAGCCCTATTCGTATACACAGCCTTATCAGTATACTCAGCCCGATCAGTATACACAGCCCTATCAGGATACACAGCCCTATCGGTATACACAGCCCTATCAGTATACACAGCCCTACTGGTATACACAGCTCTATTAGTACACACAGCCCTATCAGTATAGACAGCCATATCAGTATACACAGCCCTATCAGTATACACAGCCTTATCAGTATACTCAGTCACTTTGGTATACACAGCCCTATCAGTACATTCAGCACTATCAGTATACACAGCCCTAGTGGTATACACAAGCCCCATCAGTATACTCAGCCCTATTGTTATACACAGCCTATTGGTATACACAGCCCTATTAGTATACACAGCCCTATCAGTATACACAGCCCTATCAGTATACACAGCCCTATTGGTATACACAGCCCTATTGGTATACACAGCCTTATCAGTATACACAGCCCTATCAGTATACACAGCCCGATCAGTATACACAGCCCTATCAGTATACACAGCCTTATCAGTATACACAGCCCTACTGGTATACACAGCCTTATCAGTATACACAGCCCTATCAGTATACACAGCCCTATCAGTATACACAGCCCTACTGGTATACACAGCCTTATCGGTATACACAGCCCTATCAGTATACACAGCCTTATCAGTATACACAGCCCTATCAGTATACACAGCCCTATCAGTATACTCAGCCCTATTGGTATACACAGCCCTATTGGTATACACAGCCCTATCAGTATACACAGCCCTATTAGTATACACAGCCTTATCAGTATACACAGCCCTACTGGTATACACAGCCTTATCAGTATACACAGCCCTATCAGTATACACAGCCTTATCAGTATACACAGCCCTATTAGTATACACAGCCTTATCAGTATACACAGCCCTATCAGTATACACAGCCTTATCAGTATACACAGCCTTATCAGTATTACACAGCCGTATCAGCATACACAGCCCTATCAGTATACACAGCCCTATCAGTATACACAGTCCTATCAGTATACACAGCCCTATCAGTATACACAGCCCTATCAGTATACACAGCCCCATCAGTATACTCAGCCCTATTGGTATACACAGCCCTATCAGTATTCACAGTCCTATCGGTATACACAGCCTTATAAGTATACTCAGCCCTATTCGTATACACAGACCTATCAGTATACACAGCCCTATCAGTATACACAGCCCCATCAGTATACTCAGCCCTATTGGTATACACAGCCCTATCAGTATACACAGCCCTATTGGTATACACAGTCCTATCAGTATACACCAGCCCTATCAGTATACACAGCCCTATCAGTATACACAGCCCCATCAGTATACTCAGCCCTATTGATATACACACGCCCTATCAGTATTCACAGTCCTATCGGTATACACAGCCTTATAAGTATACTCAGCCCTAATTCGTATACACAGACCTATCAGTATACACAGCCCTATCAGTATACACAGCCCCATCAGTATACTCAGCTCTATTGGTATACACAGCGCTATCAGTATTCACAGTCCTATCAGTATACACAGCCTTATAAGTATACTCAGCCCTATCAGTATACACAGCCCTATCAGTATACACAGCCTATTTAGTACACACTGCCCTATTAGTTTACACAGCCCTATCAGTATACACAGCCCTATCAGTATACACAGCCCTATATGTATACACAAAACCTATTGGTATATACACAGCCCTATCAGTATACACAGCCCTATCGGAATATACACAGCCCTATTGCATACACAACCTATCAGTATACACAGCCCTATTCGTATACACAGCCCTATCGTATACACAGCCTTATCAGTATACACAGCCCTATTCGTATACACAGCCCTATTCGTATACACAGCCCTATAGTGTATACACAGCCTTATTGGGTATACACAGCCCTATCGGTATACACAGCCCGTATCAGTATAACAGACCCTATCGGTATACACAGCCCTTATCGGTATAACAGAGCCTATTGGTATACACAGCCCTATCAGTATATACACGATAGCCCTTGGTATACACAGCCCTATCAGTATACCAGCCCATTGGTATACACAGCCCTATCGTATCAATACAAGCCCTATCAGTAATACACAGCCCTATCAGTATACACAGCCTTTTGTATACACAGCCCTATCAGGTATAACACAGCCCTATTGGTATACACAGCCCTATGGTATACACCCAACAGCCCTATCGGTATACACTACACAGCCCTATCAGTATACACAGCCCATATCAGTATACACAGCCCTATTATGTATACACAGCCTTATCAGTATACTCAGTCACTATTGGTATACACAGCCCTTCAGTAATTACAGCCTATCAGTATACACAGCCCATGGTATACACAGCCCTTGTATACATATACACAGCCCTATCGTATACATAGCCCTATTGTATACACAGCCCTATTGGTATACACAGCCCTATAGTATACACAGCCCTATCGGTATACACAGCCCTATTGGTATACACAGCCCTATCGGTAACTACACGCTTATCAGTAAAACACAGCCCTATCGTATACACAGCCCATATCGTATACACAGCCCTATCGTAAACACACCTATCGTATACACAGCCCTACTGGTATACACAGCTCTATCGTATACACAGCCCTTATCGGTATACACAGCCCTGTCAGTATACATCAACACTTATCGTATACACAGCCCTTCGGTATACATAGCTCTATCAGTATACACAGCCCTATCAGTATACACAGCCCTATCAGTAGCTACAGCCCTATTCGGTATACAAGCCCTATTGGTATAACACAGCCCATATCAGTATACACAGCCTATCAGTATACACAGCCTATCGGTATACACAGCCTTATCAGTATATCAGCAGCCTATCGGTATACACAGCCTTATCAGTATACACAGCCCTATTGTATACACAAACAAGCCCTATCAGTATACACAGCCCTATCAGTATACACAGCCTATCAGTATACACACCCCTATCGGTATACACAGCCCTATCAGTATACACAGCCCTATCAGTATATTACACAGCCCTATCAGTATACACAGCCCTATCAGTATACACAGCCTATCAGTATACCACAGCCCTATCGGTAACAACTATCACAACCTATCGGTATACACAGCCCTTATCGTAAGCTATTCTAACCCTATCGTATACACAGCCCTATCAGTATACACAGCCCCTTACTGCTTATACACAGCCCTATCAGTATACACAGCCCTATCAGTATACACAGTCCAGTCCATATATACACAGCCCTATTTATCAGTATACTCAGCCCTATTGGTATACACAGCCCATCAGTATTCACAGCCTAATCAGTATACACAGCCTTATAAGTATACTCAGCCCTATTCGTATACACAGACCTATCAGTATACACAGCCCTATCAGTATACACAGCCCCATCAGTATACTCAGCTCTATTGGTATACACAGCGCTATCAGTATTCACAGTCCTATCAGTATACACAGCCTTATAAGTATACTCAGCCCTATCAGTATACACAGCCCTATCAGTATACACAGCCTATTTAGTACACACTGCCCTATTAGTTTACACAGCCCTATCAGTATACACAGCCCTATCAGTATACACAGCCCTATATGTATACACAAACCTATTGGTAATATCACAGCCCTATCAGTATACACAGCCCTATCGGAATACACAGCCCTATTGGCATACACAAACCTATCAGTATACACAGCCCTATTCGTATACACAGCCCTATTCGTATACACAGCCTTATCAGTATACACAGCCCTATTCGTATACACAGCCCTATTCGTATACACAGCCCTATATGTATACACAGCCCTATTGGTATACACAGCCCTATCGGTATACACAGCCCTATCAGTATACAGAGCCCTATCGGTATACACAGCCCTATCGGTATACAGAGCCCTATTGGTATACACAGCCCTATGGGTATACAGAGCCCTTCAGTATACACAGCCCTATCAGTATGCTCAGCCCTATTGGTATACACAGCCATATCAGTATACACAGCCCTATCAGTATACACAGCCCTATCAGTATGCTCAGCCCTATCAGTATACACAGCCCTATCAGTATACTCAGCCCTATTGGTATACACAGCCGTATTGGTATACTCAGTACTATCGGCAAACTCATCCTTATCAGTATACACAGCCCTATCAGTATACACAGCCCTATCAGTATACACAGCCCTATCAGTGTACACAGCCTATCGGTATACACAGCCCTATCAGTATACACAGCCCTATCGGTATACACAGCCATATCAGTATCCACAGCCCTATCAGTATACACAGCCCTATTGGTATACACAGCCCTATCAGTATACACAGCCCTATCGGTATACACAGACCTATCAGTATACACAGCCCTATTAGTATACACAGTCCTATCAGTATACACAGCCCTATCAGTATACACAGCCCTATCAGTATACACAGCCCTATCAGTATACACAGCCCTATCAGTATCCACAGCCCTATCAGTATACACAGCCCTATCAGTATACACAGCCCTATAGGTATACACAGCCCTATCAGTATACACAGCCCTATCAGTATACACAGCCCTGTCAGTATACACAGACCTATCAGTATACACAGCCCTATCAGTATGCACAGCCCTTTCAGTATACTCAGCCCTATCAGTATACTCAGTCTTATAAGTAAACTCAGCCCTATAGTATACTCAACCTTATAGTATACTCAGCCCTATCAGTATACTCAACCTTATCAGTATACTCGGCCCTATCAGTATACACAGCCCTGTCAGTATACACAGCTCTATCAGTATACACAGCCCTATCAGTATACACAGCCCTATCAGTATACACAGCTCTATCAGTATACACAGCCCTATCAGTATACACAGCCCCATCAGTATACTCAGCCCTATCAGTATACTCAGCCCTATCAGTATGCTCAGCCTTATCAGTATACTCAGCCCTATCGGTATATTCAACCTTATCAGTATACTCAGTCCTCTCGGTATGGAAGCAGATGTTTTCATTCCATACATCCCAACTAACAACTCCTCCCCAGGTACAATTAGCACCGCTAATTA
>JAPXFY010001916.1:12500-15000 GCA_030674185.1 Monoplex corrugatus | reverse complement strand
CAGAACAAGATTAAGGCAGCTGAGATGTGGTTTCTGAGAAGAATGTTGAGAGTTCCATCGACAGCAAAGAAAACAAACGAGACAGTCTTGGTGGAAGCAGACACAAGAAGATCATTGATCAGGAAGATTAGGAAAAGACAGGCAACATCTATAGGCTATTTTATGAGGAAAAGGGAATTCGAGCACCTGGTCACAACAGGAAAGCTGGAAGGAAAGAGAGCACCAGGTGGACCTAGGGAAAAATATTGGACGGACTTGCAGAGTGGCTGAAGACAGAGAGGGAGGAAGATGTGCTTGCAGCAACAAGGGATAGATGCATATGGAGGGCCATAATCACCAATGCCTTGTGGCAAAGCACTTGATGATGATGATGAGGCTTGAAAAGAGCAACTGCCATAGAGGGAAAGCTTTGTGCCTTTCAGTCTTAATGCATGGGTTCACTTTTGTGTGAATCTGGCCTGTCTGGTGAAAGCAGGAAGCAGACAATAACCGCAGCGTCACCCCATCTTCAGAGAGGCAAAGATAATCATGTAAAAGAAAACTCCACCATAAACATAAAAAACCATGCAATACCTTGAGCGGTAATAACAAACCAAAGTATTCCCATCTGAGGACTTAATACCAGCTTACGTACTGATTGGGAGTATACCACATGGATGGATGTCCATGCCCGACAGGACCATAGTCTCCAAAACACGTTCTACAGTTTTGCACTCTGTTAAGTTTTTGTCGTTATTTTGCTTTAAGTCTAGCCAACTGCATAGAGCCATGTCAGGGCTATAACTCTTTTAAAACATACACAGCACTTCAACAGGACAAAAAGATATATGTATATATATCATGTACACATTTAAATGCATTCGCGCGCATAATCTAAGGAGGTGCTCCTGACGTTGACAACTCTGTCCAATTTATCACACACAGGGATTTAAAAAAACATAGCTCAATAAAAAATGAAACATAACTAAGGATTCTAAAAACAAATAAAAACGGGCCTAAATTACCTCAAATAATTTTTGCACATCCCATTTCGCTAGAGCCAAAAACATTTGCATAATTAATATATATATATACTGAACTATCAAACCTAACAACACATGTGGTTGAATGGACCAGCAAGGTAGAAAATAACAGGAAGAAATGACAGAAAGCTAAGGAACAAGGCAAAAACAAAGAGAGTGACAGAAAGGAGGACATTTCTAGCACAGAATTTCCAGTAGGTGGGGATACTATTTATACTAAAAGAGCCTCTGGCATACCCACTAGTGGCTCTGTTCAGTTAACAAGAAACATTCGAGGGTGTTAGATAGGACTCAGAGCACCAACGCCCCACCACTGTTCAGACACGAATAAGCAGTGGCCAAATGGAGCAGCTGTGGAGTAGTAGCTTTGGGGCATCGGAGAGGATGTGTTGTAAGCGACATTCTTCCTCCAGAGTACTGGATTGATTATTTGAAACGTAATCATCTTAAGAAAATGTCTGGCCTGAGAAAATCTGCCTGCGTGCTGTCTCCAACCCATGCACCGGTGTGCAGGAGTATTCAATCCTTTGGTGACCCCGTTAGCAGAGTGGTCATAGGTTCAAAGGCCCAGGAGAAGATATTGGACGGACTTGCAGAGTGGCTGAAGACAAAGAGGGTGAAGAGGTGCTTGAGGCAACAAGAATTAGAAACAGATGTAAGGCCATGATCGCCAACGCCATGTGGCAAGGCACCTGGTGATGATGATGATGTGATGTACTGAGCTATTCTGGGAGTTGTTGTGATGTGTTGATGTGTTGCGTTTCTCTATGCTGGGAGGTGTTGTGATGTGCTGATGTGCTGTATTATGCCATGCTGGGAGGTGTTGTGTCTTTGTGTTAATGTGTTGATGTGCTGAACTGTGCTATGCTGGGAGATGTTTTGATGTGTGGATGTGCCGTATTATGCCATGCTGGGAGGTGTTGTGTTTTTGTGTTGATGTGTTGTACTGTGCTCTGCTGGAAGGTGTTGTAATGTGTGGATGTGTTGTGCTGTATTATGTTTGGAGGTGTTGTGATACATTTTGTCGTGCTCCATTCTATTTTAACAACTTACACGATTTTCTTTTTTTCTTATTAACTTTAGCCATATCCCATTCTTTTGACACAGGTTCTTTCACATAAGCTAAACGTATGAAGTGCATGAAACTTTGATTCGCCACGTCATTAAATGTACTAAACATTTAGAGAATGTTGATGTCTAGAGGAGGGGGGGGGGGGTGGAACGGTGTATTAAAATCTCTAGTGACCACAGAAATTTCACTTTGGGCAATTGGTTTGCAAGGTGGATATTCTAGACACTTGGCGTCTATTCCAGGCTTCATGAAAACTTGGGGAGACAGAGTAAACACAAATAGACAGACATGGTAGAAATCAGATCTGTTATTTTATTTCAGGTGCTGCCTGGTCAACAACAAACGACGCTTTTGACAGACAATGGAGAAGAAGCAAGCTGAAGAAGAACTGAAAAGAACATTTGAC
>JAPXFY010001916.1:0-7500 GCA_030674185.1 Monoplex corrugatus | reverse complement strand
AATGATAGGAAAGAAATGACACAAACAAAGGAACAAGGCTGAAACAAAGAGAGTGACAATAAATATCTAACATAGAATTTCCAGTAGGTGGGGATACTATTTATACTGAAAGAGCCCCTGGCATCCACACAAGCGACTGTGTTCAGTTAAAGTTATCAAGAAACATTCGAGGATGCTGGATATGCCTCAGAACATCAACCTTCCACCACCGTCCAGACAAGAATAAGCAGTGGCCAATTGGAACAGCTGATGGAGGAGCAGATTTGGAGCATCGAAGAGGATGTGATGTAAACGACATCCTTCATCTTGAGCACTGAATTGATTATTTGAAACATGATCGTGTTAAAAAAAATGACTGGCCTGAGAAAATGTGTGCGTCCTGTCTCCAGTCCATGGACCATTGTGCAGGGGCACTCAATCCTTTGCTGGCCTCTTTGGTGGTCATATGTTCAAAACTTAGGCAGGTCACAACTGAGTGTTTCCCCATTGAACTGTCATTAAGACATCTTTATTCTTATGATTTTCATTGGATTCGCTGGGAAGTAAGTTTAGACCCTTTAGAATGATAACATTATTTATTTATTTATTTATTCATTTATTTATTTATTTACTCACTTGTCTTTTTTCTGAATTTTTTTATATTCAATGGAGATCAACAAACACGTAAAAAGAATATTTTTGACAAATGAGCAAAATGCAGAACATACGTAATAATAGTTGATACATTGTTTTCTATTGACAAAAGATTGGCGTATAGTTGTCAAACCAAGCTGAGCAGCAAAGTGGGCTGTGTTTGGAGCAACATGTCTGTCCACTTTTGCGGCCGTTCGAACGCCGCCTGTGGTTGTGGTAAAGCAGCGTTTGGAGCTTCCGACTGCTAACTGTCGAGACTATATTAAGGAGAAAGTTTATGGCAGCTATGCAAAGCTGGTGGCCGGGTGGGCTTCCCCAAAGAAAGATGGATGTCCATAATGGGGCAAAAGAGGGATCTACCATTCTCTCTGGTCCAATGGCTGGGATGGACCTGGATGGTGCACGTTGTGTGGCTATATCCCAGTATTTTCATCTCCCCACCTTGCCATTCGGTCTGTAAAGAAGGTAACTGATGAATGGGTCCGAATGGGTCATGCAGCACATGGGCAGCCTCCTTTGCCTGATGAAATGGCTATCGAGTGGCATTGGGAGCTTGGGAGGTGATTGTCCAGAGAGCAATAAGGCGTTGGTGCTCTGGATCCTATCCACCATCCTTGGGTGTTTCTTGTTAATCAATTATTCCACTGAACATCAAAAATGGACAAGCGACAGTCTATTTTTGCATTATGCTTCTCCGTTTTGAATGTCATATGTGATGTACTGTGCTATGCTGGGAAGTGTTGGTGTATTATGCAGAGCTGTACTGGAAGATGTTGTGATGTGTTAATGTGTTGTACTGTGCTATGCTGGGAGGTGTTGTGATGTGTGGATGTGTTGTATTATGCTACGGTGGGAGGTGTTTTGTTGCGTTGATGTGTTGCACTGTTATGTTGTGAGGTATTGTGATATGTGGATGTGTTGTATTATGCTATGGTGGGAGGTGTTTTGTTGTGTTGATGTGTTGTACTGTGTTATGTTGGGAGGCATTGTGGTTCGTTTTGATGTGTTCCATTTTGTGTTAACAACTTACACGATATTCTGTTCTGTTAACTATAGCCATATACAATTCCTTCCACACAAGGGGTTCTTTCACATGAGCTAAACGTATGAAGTGCATGAAACTTTGATTTTTTAACACGTCACGAAATGTATCAAACATTTAGAGAATGTTAATGTCTAGATAAGGGGGGGGGAGGGGGGCAGTGTATTAAAAATCTCTGGTGAGCACAGACATCTCACTCTTGGCATCTGGTTTGCAAGGTGGACATTCTAAACCCTTGGCTTCTATTCCAGGCTTCATGAAAACTTGGGGAGACAAAGTGAACACAAATAGTGGAGATAGCAGACATGATAAAAACCAAACCTGTGTTATTTGATTTCAGGTGCTGCCTGGTCAACAACAAACGACATTTTTGATAGACAATGGAGAACAAGCAAGCTGAAGAAGAAATGAAAAGAGAAATAGACACCCAGCATCAGGAAACTGAACAGTTGTACAAGACTCTGATTATTCGACGAATTAAGCAACTGAACGACCTGTGGGAGTCGTTCAGTAACCAAGGTATGTTCGAAGTCCATCATATAGCAGAGAGATCGCAGGATGAATCGCCAAAGACGTCAGATAATACGGATATGGAAACCGAGGCAAAAGACGCACCAGAAACTTCCGACTCATATAGAGAGGAAAGCCGTGGGACCAAGCGGAAGATGCAGGATATGGAGGTTGAACCTGAGATTAAGAAGCATAAAACGGGAATGGACGAGATATGTGTAGATACCGTTGGAAGTGTCCAGCAGCAAAACACAAAGGCGAAGACGGATATCCTGACGTGTGACCCAGCACTCACTACAATGATGGACGCCATAAAAGGCCACCTCTCTCAAGCGTTCATTTATTCCACCGATTTAAGGACCATGATCACCTGCTTACTTCCTGCGTGTGCTGAACAAAACAGCCTCCTTCAGGAAATTTATACCAAAATCCTGACCGGAATAAAAACTCTGAAGGAATTGTCCGAAGCCGGGCTCGTGCGCATCTACCAATTTCACAGGCTCCGGGCAGAACTAGTGTCCAAGACAGTCAAATACCCTACAGTGGAAGATTACCGAATCGCTGTGAATCAGTGTGACGAGAAGCTCCGAACTGATATTGAACGACTTCTGGTCACTTTTAGAAACTCATATAGTGAGCTGTATGATGTTCTGATCAAGAATATGCCATCATTGCAGGAATTGAGTAAGGAATCATCGGCTTCTATGACCAGCTGAGTGCTAACAAAGCTACTTGATAGTATATTATTGTTTCACTGTATCATATGACTTATAAATTTAAATATGTAAAAAAACATGACTAAACAGTTACCTATACAGTTTGTATACACCGCGATAGTATCTTATTATAAAACTCAAACAACAGACTGTATGAAAATACCTCCAAGGGAAACGTCCAGGACAAAATCCAAATTTATTTCAGAAATTAGACTGGTATGACAGATTATTACATCTTCAATCACTCCAGTAAACAAAATAGTAAGCATGTATAAACATACAAGTAGCTTACATCTTTTCAAGAAAATGTGGGTTTGAAAGATTTGTTTGCAATTATCATGACGATGCCTTGGATTTTATTGATGGTTTCGTTTCCAGGGTTTAAACTTTATGATGAGTTTCTCATTAAAATGTATCGAACGGTTGAAACTTAAGAAACAGGGAGAAGTGCTTGTTCTGGCAGTCACTTTTTCAGTGTATTTTTCCGTGCCCACTTTCAGAGTAGTTTTCAGCTTTTCCATGTCATAAGTTAGAATGAAATGTGCACGCATGTTCCGTGTATCTTTTTCATGATAACACTGATTAACATGCCGTCGCATTTGTTAGTATGATACTACATCTAACAGGAATAAAAATTAATGTAAGATTGCGCTTACTTGTGGTCCGCACAGTTGTAGGATGCTAGGTATTGTAACGAGGTTGGACACATCTAGAATTGTGTGAGGACATGTTCTCTAATAGCAAAATACAGAAATAAATACTGCTAGATCACATGCCTTAGAAAAGTGTTTATTCTCTCCGTTTTTTGTTTTTCCTTTTTTCGTTTCTTGTTTTTTTTTCTTTCTCCTTTTTTCTTTCTTTCATTCATTCATTCAAGCACTCTTTCTTTCTTTTTGTGATAGTTTGCTGGGGGTTTTTTCAACATGACTTACTTCATGTACATTTATGAATAAAATGTGTACGATCTGAGATGGAAATTGTTACATGTTAAAGTGTGTTCGTTTTTGGATGAAACAACCTCGTATATACAAGCATGAACACACGCACGTGCTCAGGCATATGTGACCTGTTTTTACAAAAGAGGTGGGTGGGGATGGTCTCTGGTGTCAAGTCGTACAAAATCACAGAATAAATGTTGAGGGTCAGTCAGGGTGATTTTGAGATGTATGTTTTTCTGTATTTAATAACCCTATGTCTTTCATACAGTGACAGTTCAAATTGACATTAAACCAGAAATATGTTCCAAATAGCATATTTACAATGATATGTCCTCTTCAAATCAAAACAGTCGATTATGCAAAACTGAGGACATTTGCATAACGTTTACAATGATCAAACCGCACAGTGTCTTTCATATTGTAGATAAATAGATACATAGGTAGACAGACAGACCGACAGACAGACAGATTGTTAGATAGATATATATATATAGATAGATAAATAAATAGATAGATAGATTGATAGATAGATAGATAGATAGATAAATAGAAAGTGAGAGACATATTAGATAAATAGATAGCTAGACATAAAGATAGAGAGATAGATAGACAGATAGATAGATAGATAGATAGATAGACAGACAGACAGACAGACAGTCTCATAACCATGAAGTCAAAGGAGAGTAAGGTGGTAGAGACCTCAACGTTTCTCAGGGTCAGCATTATGAGTGTGGTGCACATCTTTCCCTCGATCCATATTCATATTCACATCATATTCATATTCATAACCAAACCAAATAGATAAGCACACCATAAACTCACAAGACATTCCTGTTAATTTCTCTACAGAACGGTGCAAGAGTAGATAATTATACACAGAGACACACAGACAGTGGTGCACGCACTCTCTGGCACGCACATACACACAGAAATACACACACAGGCAAGAATATGTTCACTTCTCTCTTTCTGTCTCTGTGTACCTCTCTTTCTGTGTCTCTCTCTGTCTCTCCCTCTCTCTCTGTCTCTGTCTCTCCCTCTATCTTAGTCTCTCTGTCTCTCTGTTTCTCTCTCTCTCTCTCTCGCTTACTGGATCCCTTGATCACGTGTGTGTGCGCGCGTGCACACAGACACACACAGACACATGCACACGCACACACACATACACAAACACACACATACACACTCACACACACACACACACACACACACACACACACACACACACACACACACACACACACACACATATCTCTTGTGTTAACACTGACAACAGTTCACCAAGATCAACTCGTTTAGAAGTGTTGACCAGCAGCTGTTGTCACAATTGTTGTCAGCTGTTTGGACTGTGTGGGTGCTAAGTGTGTGTCCTGTGCGTACGTGTCTTCCACAGTCCTGTACTGGCTTGGAATCAAAAACGGTTTCTTCTGGCATCAGTCTAGCAAGGTTAGTAAAACAGTTACGTGTGTGTGTGTGTGTGTGTGTGTGTGTGTGTGTGTGTGTGTGTGTGTGTGTGTGTGTGTGTGTGTGTGTGTGTGTGTGTGTGTGGATGGGAGTTATGTGTGTGTGTGTGTGTGTGTGTGTGTGTGTGTGTGTGTGTGTGTGTGTGTGTGTGTGTGTGTGTGTGTGTGTTCGTTCGTTCGTTCTTTGATTTAACGTCTTTTCACTATAAGTGATATTAGACGGGGGAGGGTGTGTGTGTGTGTGTGGATGGGAGTTATGTGTGTGTGTGGGGGGGGGGAGGTATGTGTGTGTGTCTGTGTGTGCGTGCGTGTATATATGTTTATGTGCAAGTTTATGTGCAAGTTTATGTTTATGTGGGAAGTGAATCTCACCATCTAGCAATCAAGGAAAGGTAAATCACCAAGTCTAGATAACATCACAATAGATCTCCTCGAAGCTGCAGGTGAGATAGTCCACGAAATTAAATGAATATCTTGAGCAAAGCAGAGTGCCAGACGACTGGAATGAATTGATCATTATACTTCTATATAAACAAAACAACATCTACAAACTGTTTACGAAGGTTATTACAAACAGGATGACGAACACACTCGGGGAGAATCAGCCAACAGAACAAGCCAGCTTCTGAAAGATGGCAAGACGATCTAGAAATGTTCGACAAACAATGGACCAGAACAGCAGTTAACTGGCAACAGTGGCGTGCGATGATGAAGGCTTATGTCCAACAACGGACCGAAAAAACAACAACAACAACAATACTTTATTTTGTAAAGCGCAAAATCTTGATAAAATCAAATCTAAGCGCTAAAACAGACACACACGTACGCAACACACACACACACACACGCACACGCACACGCACACGCACACGCACACGCACACGCACACGGCTAAAATGGGGAGAAAGAATAAAAGCAATGGAAAATTATAAAGAGCATATTATATACAATTATATATTACAATGTGATTCCCCTCCAAGTGGAGACAGGCTGCAGAGGGGATTGAGTGAGGTCAGGATTTTATGTAGAGGAGAAAAGGTGAGTTTTGAGAGCAGACTTGAAGGAGACAAAAGTAGGTTGCTGACGGACAGAGAGAGGAAGTTTGTTCCAGGAAAGTGGACCAGAAACAGAGAAGGCTCGTGGACCTCGTGGACCTCGTGGATCATAGGTATTGAGCTTAGTGCGTGGAAAGCGAAAAGTCAGAGGATCGAGGCAGAGCGGAGGGTACGTGAGGGAACATAGATCTCAAGTAGGCTTGACAGGTAATCGGAGGCTGCGTTATTGAGGCTTTTGTAGCACATGGTGTCTAGTTTGTACTGTATGCGCTTTGATACAGGGAGCCAGTGAAGTTGTGCCAGGAGAGGAGATATGTGGTCAGCTTTTTTCTTTTTTAGTACAAGGCGTGCAGCATTGTTTTGAATGCGCTGCAGGATGTGAATGGTGGAGGCAGGAAGACCAGACAGGAGTGAATTGCAATAGTCAATGCGAGACATTATGAAGGAGAGAACGAGTTTTGTAGTTGTTTCGACAGAGAGATACTTCCTGATCAGGCTTATACGATGGAGGTGATAGTAGCAAGATCTGGCAGTTTGAGAAACAAAGTTGTTCATGGAGAGGGTAGAGTCAATGCAGACACCAAGGTTTTTAGCTGAATCAGAAATTGGGACTGATGTGTTACATAATGGGAGAGAAAGAGGAGGCAGCTGAGTGTGAATAGAGTATTTTTTGTTATTCAGACTTGGGAGTTTGTTCAAGGACAATTCCTTGCACTTGGACAATTCCATATACCCGAATCTGCCTAAATCTGCCAGCACTTATTTCACAGACTTCTTCAGCCTTTGCAAGACCCCATGCACTGTCAAGGGCTTGGAATGGGGATGGGGGAGGGGGAGGGGGAGAAGGGGAGGGAAGAAATGGACATCATCATCACCATCATTGAGCTATGGAACATAAATCTGGCACCATCAGAACAACTAAAGCAACAATATGGGCAAGGAACAGACCAGTTTTTGTCTTCCTGGCTGGAATGGAACTCGAGATATCAGGTTTTCAGGACACAGCTCTATTGAAAGAAAAAGGATCAGGCGTTTATATGGATTTTGGCTATATGTAACGTCAGTAATATTGGTAGTGGTAGGCTTGGAAAGAGCAACTGGCGTAGCATAGAGGGAAAGCTTCATGCCTTTCAGTCCCAATGC
>JAPXFY010001915.1:30000-31216 GCA_030674185.1 Monoplex corrugatus | reverse complement strand
GGGCTAACAGCTTTACATATTAACGTTATACCCTTATGTTTTTTTCAAATCCTTAAAACGTTCTTTCTGTCAAAGCAAAGACTTTTTTGTGAGACAAATGTGACTGAAAAAATCGATTGCTTAACATTTGTAGGACTAAATTTCAAATAATGCTGGTCCATTTGGAACGACGTGAAGAGAGAAGACTACGAAAAGGAATAAAACACAATGTCGTGAGTCGGGCTGTTTTTCAGATACGTCTCAAAGTGCAATGTGCTATTCCTTTTTATTCGCTTTTATCACAGCATTTGTGTCCTTTTGCTTAATTTTTATCACTGCATTTGTGTCCTTTTGCTTAACTTTTATCACAGCATTTGTGTCCTTTTGCTTAACTTTTATCACAGCATTTGTGTCCTTTTGCTTAACTTTTATCACTGCATTTGTGTCCTTTTGCTTAACTTTTATCACTGCATTTGTGTCCTTTTGCTTAACTTTTATCACTGCATTTGTGTCCTTTTGACTCACTTTTATCACTGCATTTGTGTCCTTTTGCTTAACTTTTATCACAGCATTTGTGTCCTTTTGCTTAACTTTTATCACAGCATTTGTGTCCTTTTGACTCACTTTTATCACTGCATTTGTGTCCTTTTGACTCACTTTTATCACAGCATTTGTGTCCTTTTGACTCACTTTTATCACTGCATTTGTGTCCTTTTGCTTAACTTTTATCACAGCATTTGTGTCCTTTTGCTTAACTTTTAACACAGCATTTGTGTCCTTTTGACTCACTTTTATCACAGCATTTGTGTCCTTTTGCTTAACTTTTATCACAGCATTTGTGTCCTTTTGACTCACTTTTATCACAGCATTTGTGTCCTTTTGACTCACTTTTATCACTGCATTTGTGTCCTTTTGACTCACTTTTATCACTGCATTTGTGTCCTTTTGCTTAACTTTTATCACAGCATTTGTGTCCTTTTGCTTAACTTTTATCACAGCATTTGTGTCCTTTTGCTTAACTTTTATCACAGCATTTGTGTCCTTTTGACTCACTTTTATCACTGCATTTGTGTCCTTTTGACTCACTTTTATCACAGCATTTGTGTCCTTTTGCTTAACTTTTATCACAGCATTTGTGTCCTTTTGACTCACTTTTATCACAGCATTTGTGTCCTTTTGACTCACTTTTATCACAGCATTTGTGTCCTTTTGACTCACTTTTATCACAGCATTTGTG
>JAPXFY010001915.1:22500-25000 GCA_030674185.1 Monoplex corrugatus | reverse complement strand
AACAACTCTGATCTCCACAAATAAACTGTATTTGTATTTTACTTTTTTTTCATATAAGAGAGATGGGGACAGAGAGGGAGAGAGAGAGAGAGAGAGAGAGAGAGAGAGAGAGAGAGAGAGAGAGAGAGAGACAGAGACAGAGACAGAGACAGAGACAGAGAGACAGACAGTCAGACAGACAGACAGACAGTCAGACAGACAGACAGACAGACAGACAGACAGAGAGAGAGAGAGAGAGAGAGAGAGACAGAGACAGAGACAGAGACAGAGACAGAGACAGAGAGAGATTACTTTGGTTTATATTCGCTTTCATATTACATGTTTCCTGTTTTATTGTACAAAGCCTCAACATGAATTATGTTGATTTGATGTGCTCCGTTTTATAACCAACATTTGCTTCTTGAAACGTCTCTTTCACTTTGGTCCCAGCTGCGCATTCTTTGTGTTCGGGATATTGTTCGGGATATAAGGGTGATGAGTTCTGTCGGTAGTCGGTAGTCGGTAGCAGAGTAAATGCTCCGGTTAGGTTGTACCCAATGGCAATGTTATGTATGTCATAGGTTTTTAGGTAAGGTAGGGTCTCAAGATTTTGTCTATGCTTTGGGTCTATGCTTATGTTAGGCTGTATTTTCCACTGTTATTTTAAGTTCAAAATTCATGGTACATATGAAATCATTCGTGCACAGTGACACTTGTGTAAACTACAATTGTATGACAACCAAAAACACATGAAAAGAAAATCAGAACACGTGTTTTAACAAATAAAGTAAGGCAGGCAGGAAATATTGGCCTGTCTTGTTTTGTCCATTTACCGTTTGACTCCCGCCCCTGTCCACCAGCATCCTGCATCATCAACCATGCTAGCAAAGCAAAACTTAATTCTTTGACACCCTCACCCTTTCCACCAGCTTTCTGCAGGAAGCTGGAGGATAGGGTGAGGAGTCAGACTGTTAAGTTTTTGCAGTTGGTGGATAGGGTGCGGGAGTCAAAGAGTTAAGAAAAGGTTCGCGGTATTACAACTAGTTAAGTTCTCTTCTGCTTGAACGTAGCACCACAAGGCTTTAATCGGAGGCTAGCAAACCTCTTGTTGCGAGAGTTTCCATTCTTATTCTTTCAGTTTGAGAATATGACCAGTTTTGTAGGACTGGATTAGACATCTTTAATGCGTTTGTACTCTAAATGCCATGATGTTTGATATTTGTGGGTTAGATGACCACCATTTATCACGTTCAGTGGCTTTGTGACTAATGCCTTGTGCACCACAAAGCTTTCGTCAAGTGTTAAAACAACTCCACACGCCAGACATTTCGACACGTTTTCCCACTTGTTCAGACACAGCAAAATCTTTCTCAAGAAACATATTTGTGCGACTGGAGAGGGAAATGTTTAGCGTGTTTGTACATGGCTGTGGGGAGTTGAAGAAAACATCCCTGAGCGTTCAACGTGGCGAAGTGGTTAGCTCATCGGACAACTCACCAGGAGACCGTAAGGGTTCGAATCCCTATCAATCCAAAAAAATAAACGTGGGATTTTTCAGTCCCTTCAAATTTTTCCCAGAATTGAGCTTGATGTGGGCTCGATGGGAAAATTGGGTCAGCACTGTCGAGTCTTATCCACTTTATGGATGCATCGTTGAGACTATTGCTTACATTCACTGATCATTACCGCACGTTTCGGCGTTTCTCGGTCCTGGTTGATACCAGGACTCATTACAAAAATAACAGTCGATGACATTTCTGTCACGCAGTCTTAATCCGAATCAGACTTCATGATACCATCAACATCATCCCGATTGTCATCTTCTTAGCATTGTGGTAAGTTTGGATGTATTGGAGAGACAAACTGAGCGGCATGGGGATATGACAGAGAAGCAGCACCAAAGATAGGGAAGAAAAAAAAAAAAGAACTTCCCCTTGTTGGAAGTTTATCCTCAAACATGGCCAAGCTGTTCAAGTGTCCAGTCGTGTTGTTTGCTCAACATGTCTTGTGTTTTGTGAATGATGTGACAAACAGTGGTGGTAAACAGGGGCAAGAAGCTATGACACGAGGGCTGTGGTGGGGTGGGAGGATAGAAGGTTGGGGAGGCCAGAAGTCAGTATGTGGGAGGTGTTTGTGGTGTGTGTGTGTGTGTGTGTGTGTGTGTATATGTGTGTGTGTGTGTGTGTGAGAGTGTGTGTGTGATAGAGAGAGATAGAGTGTGTGTGTGTGTGTGTGTGCGTGTGTGTGTGAGTGTATGTGTGAGTGTGGTGTGTGTTTGTGTCTGTGTGTCTGTGTGTCTCTCTGTGTGTGTTGTGTGTGTGTGTCTGTGTGTGTATGCGTGTGTGTGAGTGAGTGTGTATGTGTGTGTGTGTGTGTGTGTGTGCGTGTGTGCGCACGTGTGTGTGTTTATGTGTGTATGTGTGTGTGAGTGTGTGTGAGTGTGTGTGTGTGTGTGTGTGTGTGTGTGTGTGTGTGTGTGTGCGTGTGTATGTGTGAGTGTGGGTGTATGTGTATGTATGGT
>JAPXFY010001915.1:12500-17500 GCA_030674185.1 Monoplex corrugatus | reverse complement strand
ACACACACACACACACACACACACACACACGTACCCCTATATCTATAACAGCATGATTCTGATACCAAAGTACAAATAACACTTGACGAAACAGAAACTGCAACATGTTTGACATAATTCAGAAACTAACCAGTGTCATTTGTTCACCATCTGTGTTTGTTCAATCATTTAATACACATATTGTGTGACAGAATTCACCAACAAAGAAAAGACAAGAAAGAAAAGTGAAGACAGTAAGTGGATCAAGCTGTTATGCCGGTGGTGGCACATAAGATAAACACCTTCTAAGCCACGGATAAATGCCTGGCCTGATCATTTCCTCCTTGTTTGCGTGGGGGAGTTGGGACGGAGGGGAGGGGAAGGGAGGGGGAGATATTTGGGGTTAAAGGGAGGGAGAAGTTAAGACAAGCGGTAAGAGTGGAACAACTTTGTCTCTCATTCAGGCCTTTGTCACATCACCTTCCTATAGATCTAAGCTTTAGTCATAACGAGCAAGTCAGAGGAGAAAATTCTAAGTACCCAGCACTTATCCATTCGTTTGTTATCACTGTATCGGTTGATTCACGTACTTATGCTACGTTTACACGGGATGCAACTAACGTGCAACCACTGGGTTTTACCAGTTGCACGAGGAGCCGTGCAACCGCAAAGTTGTGTGGAGTTGCATTCGTGTAAAAGGAAACGTGCAACCGTTAGGCTCCTCCCCTGTTCCCGCCGTTTCTTGAGGCTCGCGCTGCGTGTGTCACGGAGGCACCCGTGGCGCGAAACTACTTCCTGCCTACAACCCCAGCCAACTCCAGGCAACTCGTGTAAAAGTGTTCCCAACTCCACACAACCGTTTGGGGCTGTGCAACTGATGCAACTACGAAAACATTATCGCTCTAGGACAATATTATTTTCGGCCGTGCAACTACACGTACAACTAAAAATGGGATTTTACCGAAAAACTGACAACTCCAGACAACCTCAGACAACCCATTGCCTGGAGTCGTCTGGGGTTGTGAATAGGTTGCATGGTAGTGCAACCGATTAGTTGCACGCTAGTTGCACGTCGTGTAAACGGGGCATAACGAGTGTCTGTTGTTCATCAGAGTACTACTGACTACCCACGTTTGTTCATTCAGTTCTGTTTGTGTGTTGTATCATCCGATTCACCTACTAACAAGAACAAGTGTCTTTCATTCATGAGGATAGTACTGTGTAACCTGACCTTGTTCATTTAGATGTGTTTAGTATTGTGATTGCCTGGGTAAATAGTCAGTAATGAAAATCTGTTATGAGATTTCTGAATATTCTGTGTCTGTTTGATCATTTAATACACGTATTGTGTGACATAATTCAGCAACTAACCAGTGTCTATTGTTCACTATGTTTGTTCGATCATTTAATACATGTACTGTGCGATATAGTTCAACAACTAACCAGTGTCTATTGTTCACTATGTTTGTTCGATCGTTTGATACATGTATTGTGTGACATAATTCAGCAACTAACCAGTGTCTATTGTTCACTATGATTGTTCTATCATTTAATACACGTATTGTGCGACATAATTCAGCAACTAACCAGTGTCTTTTTACCACTATGTTTTTTTTTCGATCATCAATACATATATTGTGTGATACAATTCAGCAAATGACCAGTGTCTGTTGTTCACTATGTTTGTTCGATCATTTAAGACACGTATGGTTTGACATAATTCAGCAACTAACCAGTGTCTATTGTTCACCATTTGTGTTTGTTCGATCATTTAATACAGACATTGTTTGACATAATTCAGCAACTAACCAATGTCTATTGTTCACCATCTGTGTTTGTTCGATCATTTAATACAGACATTGTGTGACATAATTCAGAAACTAACCAGTGTCATTTTTTCACCATCTGTGTTTGTTCAATCATTTAATACACATATTGTGTGACATAATTCACCAACTAACCAGTGTCTATTGTTCACCATCTGTGTTTGTTCAATCATTTAATACACATATTGTGTGACATAATTCACCAACTAACCAGTGTCATTTGTTCACCATCTGTGTTTGTTCAATCATTTAATACACATATTGTGTGACATAATTCACCAACTAACCGGTGTCTATTGTTCACCATCTGTGTTTGTTCAATCATTTAATGCACATATTGTGTGACATAATTCACCAACTAACCAGTGTCATTTGTTCACCATCTGTGTTTGTTCGATCATTTAATACACATATTGTGTGACATAATCCAGCAACTGACCAGGGTCTATTGTTCACTGTTTGTTTGATCATTTAACACACATATTGTGTGACATAATTCACCAACTAACCAGTGTCTATCGTTCATTATCTGTGTTTGTTCGATCATTTAATACACATATTGTGTGACATAATTCACCAACTAACCGGTGTCTATTGTTCACCATCTGTGTTTGTTCAATCATTTAATACACATATTGTGTGACATAATTCACCAACTAACCAGTGTCATTTGTTCACCATCTGTGTTTGTTCGATCATTTAATACACATATTGTGTGACATAATCCAGCAACTGACCAGGGTCTATTGTTCACTGTTTGTTTGATCATTTAACACACATATTGTGTGACATAATTCACCAACTAACCAGTGTCTATCGTTCGTTATCTGTGTTTGTTCGATCATTTCATACACATATTGCGTAACATAATTCACCAACTAACCGGTGTCTTTTATTCACCGTTTGTTCGATCGTTTAATACACATATTGTATGACATAATTCAGCAACTAACCAGTGTGTATTGTTCACTATCTGTGTTTGTTCAATCATTTAATACACGTGTTGTGTGACGTAATTTACAACTAACCAGTATCCTTTGTTCACCAACCAACAAGACTAACTTTCTTTCTGCTAGGGCCTAGAGTATGTTCGTTAACAGGGGGAAAAACTGGTGGTAACCATTCTCCCAAAGGACGTCTGGTTATCATGCAGAATCTGTGCAAGTGGAAGGATTGTTCCCGCTTATCGATTTTCTGTTCTGTCAACTTTTTCTGGCACCGGCTGCTAGCAGAGATGAAAGAGTTTAATGCTGACAGAGATAAACACTGCAAGATAAGCCCTGGTTGACCAGCACTGGTGTGTTCTGCTTGAATAGTGATCATCAAACCTGGAGGTTTTATTGTGTTTTCTGTGCGTCTAAAAAAACTGATGGAATGCATGCATGGGGTTATTGTTGTGCTTGTTTAGATGAAAGCTGTAGTTAATGGTGTTTCTTCTCCTTTCTGAATCAAATCAAAACAAAACATAAGAAGAAGGAGACGAAAAAGAAGAAGAAGAAGGCGAAGAAAGAAGAAGAAGAAGAAGAAAGAAGAAGAAGAAGAAGAAGAAGAAGAAGAAGAAGAAAAGAAGAAGAAGAAGAAGAAGAAGAAGAGAAGAAGAAAGAAGAAGAAGAAGAAGAAAGAAGAAGAGAAGAAGAAGAAGAAGAAAAGAAGAAGAAGAAGAAGAAGAAGAAGAAGAAGAAGAAGAAGAAGAAGAAGAAGAAGAGAAGAAGAAGAAGAAAAGAAAAAGAAAAAGAAGAAGAAAAACAAAGAAGAAGAAGAAGAAGAAGAAGAAGAACAACAACAACAACAACAACAACGACAACAACAACAACCCATTTTTGGAACACGCGGTTTTTTTTAGTAATTAAGATAGTGTTTCTTCAAGTGCACAGTGATTTTACTGGTGTGTAACGGTGTGTGTGGGGTGTTCATATCATGTTACGTTGATCAGTGAATGACTGGCTGTCAGGTGGATTACAATCCAGTGGAACGTTTTCATTGTTGGGACAGGTAATCCCGTTGATCTCTGATACTGATAGCAAGATAGAACTCTCTCTAATGACACTTCCTGACTTTATTTAGGTAACACACACACACACACACACACACACACACACACACACACACACACACACACACACACACACATACACACACACACAGTCATACACAAACTCACACACACATACACACACAAAGTCACACACAAAGTCACACACACACACACACACACACACACACTCACACACACACACAGAGTTATACACACACTCACACACACACGTACACACACAGAGTCACACACGCACACACACACACACAGACACACACATACACACACACTCACACACACACGCACACACACACACACGCGCAATACATGTATCAAACGATCGAACAAACATAGTGAATAATAGACACTGGTTAGTTGCTGAATTATGTCACCAACTCCACCCCCCAAACAACAACAGCAGCAGCAGCAGCAGCAGCAACAACAACGACGACAACAACAACAAAACAGAAAATACTTTTTAACAAAAAAGAAAGAGAATACGAACAAAAATGTAGAGAAATAAAAAAAACAAAGAAGAGAGAGAGAGAGACAGAGAGAGACAGAGACACACGCACACACACAGATAGATAGATAGATAGAGAGAGAGAGAGAGAGAGAGACAGACAGACAGACAGACAAACAGACAGACAGAGACAGAGAGACCGAGAGAAACTGTCATAAAGTAAGAATAACAAAAGAAATTAAGAAAGAACGAGTCTATAAACAAAGTTAAGTAATGACATCAGTGACCTTCTAAATCAACTACAACACTATCTCATCGTCACACAGCTATTGTACCTCCTCGGCTTTCAAAGGCCACTATCTGGATCTATACACACTGAGCTACTGAGTCTCACACACACAAAAATGTATTGACTATAAGGAAGGGGTGCCGTTCCTTTTAACCCCTCCCTTTAATTTTGCATGTTGCCAGGTTTCCCAAGAAGCTGTTTGAGGTACAGGTCTTGTGTGAGGGGGGATACACTGTAATTAAATTTGACTCGGTGGTTATTAGTATCGGAGAGGAGATCGGTAGGGTATTCAGTTTAACGTGGCAGTTTTGTTTGATTTCTATCATACACGCCGGTCAATTTGTCATCGTGTACTGAAAGTTGAATATTTTGTTACTGTCTGTTTTTTGTCCGTCTGTCTGTCTTTCT
>JAPXFY010001914.1:7500-31218 GCA_030674185.1 Monoplex corrugatus | reverse complement strand
TTTGTTACTTGATTGGCTGATTTGTTACTTGATTGACTGGTTTGTTACTTGATTGACTGGTTTGTTACTTGATTGACTGGTTTGTTACTTGATTGGCCGGTTTGTTACTTGATTGGCTGGTTTGTTACTTGATTGGCTGTTTTGTTACTTGATTGGCTGTTTTGTTACTTGATTGGCTGGTTTGTTACTTGATTGGCTGGTTTTGTGCAGCCTTGGTGCCCTAATCCTTAAGCTATTAATGTGAGACGTTCTTTCAGTAGCGGTTCCAGCATCACTTGTCCAGGCCAAAATAGAGAACCATATGATAAGAAAATGTCCCTCGTTGGCAGCCAGTTGTTGTGGACGTAAAGTATCTTATTCTGAGCCAGTGGATATAAATCATTCTCACCATTTTACATGTAAAACCGAAACTGACTGCGGTCTTGATTAGTATTTTCATACAGTCATGCTGTCTGTTTAGCGTCTTGATAGTGTGACTTGCGCGTCTCATTCTTATCTATTGTGCCTGTATTTCATGTTTATTTAGTCAAGGATCTGGCGTACAAACATCATTACTTTTTATATCTGGTTGTCATCAATAAGCATGACTCACGCAAAGAAAGTGAAGTATTTTTTCTATTGAAAAAAAGGAGATTAAACTAAGCAGCTACATCATTCAAAATTGGTTGTTGTCTAATTGTGGTTTTATCGTCATCTTACAAACATTTCGATTATCTCCTTTTTTCTGTAGGACGCATACGAGAAATATCTACATCCAAGCTAAATGCCTACTAGTTTCATCACGCCACAAGCACAAGGTTCAGCTGGAAAACAACATGCTTCTCAAAAGTCAGAATATTATTTGAAGTAATCATCATCATTATCGTCGTCGTCGTCGTCATCGTCATCATCATCATCATCATCATCATCATCATCATCATCATCATCATCAATCGTTCTTGTAAAGCGCTGTTCTCCTAACTCATCTGGAGTCACTGTGCCTTACACATTTTACAAGACAGTGTACAGAAACCCTAACGTATCACACATGCACTCATATATCGAAACGTTAATATGCGTATGCAAACGAATATACATTAACAGTGTAAAAACTAATCATACATACACATATATTTATGGTCATAAACTACGTACATACATGAATGATTACACGATGGCATATGATCAGAAATTAGAAGTTGGGGTGCATATTGATGGATGAGCAACCATGCCATCAACAGTGGAGGGCCTTGGTGAACAAGCAAGTCTTTAATTCAACTATCCATTTATATAGGCCTACTAGAAATAGAAAGCAAAGGTAAGGGGTTGGAACTAAACAGCAGGAAGACTGAAGTCATGGTGATCAGTAAAAAACATGAAATCCCCTCATGCAAAATAACAGCAAATGGCACAACCTTGACACAGGTTAATAAGTTCAAATACCTAGGAACGGTCATTTCATCAGATGGCAGATGCACATCGGAAATAGTGGCAGAATCGGCCAAGCCAGAACAGCATTCAAGAAGATGACAAACATTCTTACCAACAAATGCCTATCAATTAACATCAGAAAGAGAGTCCTTGAATGTTATATAGAACCGATACTGTTGTACGGATGCGAGGCGTAGACAGTCAGCAAGCAAATCCAGAGCAAGATTGAGGCAGCCGAGATGTGGTTTCTCAGAAGAATGTTGAGAGTTCCATGGACAGCAAAGAAAACAAACGAGACAGTCTTGATGGAGGCAGACACAAGTAGATCACTCATAAGGAAGATTAGGAAAAGACAAGCAACATTTATAGGCCATTTTGTGAGGAAGAGGGATTTGGAGCACCTGGTCACAACGGGAAAGCTGGAGGGAAAGAGAGCACCAGGTAGACCAAGGGAGAGAATGCTGGACGGACTTGCAGAGTGGCTGGGGATGAGGAGGGTGGGGGAGATGCTGGGGGCAACGAGAGATAGAGATGGTTGGAAGTCCATGGTTGCCAACGCCATGCGGCAGGGCACCTGATGATGATGATGATGATCCATTTATTGTCCTTAGGCACGAGCAGTGGATGAGTAACCATGCTATCAACAGTAAAAGGTCTTGGTGAACAAGCAAGTCTTTAATTTAACTATCCATTTATTGTCCTTAGACATGAGCTGTGGATGAGTAACCATGCTGTCAACAGTGGAAGGCCTTTGTGAACAAGCGAGTCTTTAAGTTAACTATCCATGTATTGTCCTTAAACACGAGTGTCAAATTGCTGCAGTCATTGGCGCAGGCTGTTGCTTTGTTGTCTGACGAGCATGGTCCAGCCATTAAAGTTTCATCTGTGTGTCAAAACAAAAACATGTAATCGCTTTACTGTCAGCTCTGTCTCAGTGACGTTGGGATTCGAGCAAAGAGTGTTTGACCTGTGGATGTTAGCGGAATTCTTGCTGTAGCGATGTGTCAGCTCCGTCTCAGTGACGTTGGAATGTTTGCGGAATTCTTGCTGTAGCGATGTGTCAGCTCTGTCTCAGTGACGTTGGAATGTTTGCGGAATTCTTGCTGTAGTGATGTGTCAGTTCTGTCTCAGTGACGTTGGAATGTTTGCGGAATTCTTGCTGTAGTGGTGTGTCAGCTCTATCTCAGTGACGTTGGAATTTGAGTAAAGAGCATGTTTGACCTGTGGATGTTAGCGGAATTCTTGCTGTAGTGGTGTGTCAGCTCTGTCTCAGTGACGTTGGAATTTGAGTAAAGAGCATGTTTGACCTGTGGATGTTAGCGGAATTCTTGCTGTAGTAATGTGAGTAAAGAACCTGTTTGACCCTTGGAACTTAACTTGGCAACATGGTACTTGATGTCATTCTCTTTAATCGGTTTTTTCGTTTGTTTTTGTTTGTTTGTTTGTTTGTTTGTTTGTTTGTTTGTTTGTTTTTGTTTGTTTGTTTGTTTTTGTTTGTTTGTTTGTTTGTTGTTGTTGTTTTTGGATACATTTATTACAAATATAGGTTTAAAGTTTTTTTTTAAATTCTGTTTTTTTATCTGGCCAACTCGCAAGTAATACCAGTGAGCTTTAGAGAATCCAAATATTAAAAGTTTTTTTATAAAAAAACACCATTACTGCTGTTGACATAATTTGATGTGTTGTGATACAATTTCATAATCAGAGCTTGTTCCTATTTCTTCTTTTGTTATAGCAATTTTGAAACTACTTTCGTTTTATTTATTCGTTGTTTTCTTTAGTACACGATTATACTTTTTTATCAAGAGCCTCTATTTTGAAAAACCGGAAGTTGTGGCAGATAGTTTACATTGGTCACTGGGGATGCCGCGAGGCATCGAGATGAAACAGGAAAAACAGACACAATTTTACTCGCTAATAAGATAGCTCTGAACTTGCAGATTTATAATACCTAATTTTTCAGTGAAATATGGCATTTAAAACGGCTTCAACTAACATACACTTATCGAAGTGTTCTTTCCAAGAGAAATGGTTTTCTTGATTTAGTATTCGGTGCGGTCTTGTCGGAGTAAAAGTCGAAAAACAGGTGCTTCATATGTTACGGTATTTATCACATTAGATCATTATGAATCGGTACCAGCGGATACGACAGATTGGAGAAGGAGCATTTGGAAAAGCCATTCTCGTCCGGCATAAAAAGGACAACCAGCAATGCGTTGTCAAAGAAATCAACATCATGAAGGTAGATAGTCTTTGTGATATTCATATTCATGATATTGCACATACAGTTGCAGTGTGTGGGGGGGGGGCGGGGGGCGGATGGGGTATTCCTTGAGGAGTAGGAAACAGTACCTGTTTGTTACCAGACATAACATACAAAAGTGATGAGCAAAAGTCATACATATATCAGTTTTATACTATAAATTAGGCTATAGTGTTTAACAAAAGAATGTATTTTCTTTAATATTCTAATCTATTGTAACATACACAGAGGGGATGAAGGAAGGGAAAAGAGGGCAGAAAAGGTGGAAGGACTGTTGCATTTTGACAAAAGTGTTTTACAAGAGACAGCGTGGTGACATGTTGCTAGCCAGTGATGGGGTTACACATTTTCCCTCATATTTCCATTAACAGTTGTAGTAGTCAAGTGGGTATAGGCCTAAATGTCAGGCTTCTAACCAGCAGTCTTAAACTGTTAGATTTGCCTTGACACCACTATGTAATGGGTAAAGGATGAAGATTTTTCTGTGCTCCCTTGTCAACATGTGTGCAGACCTGTCAGTGCCTAAACTCCTTTTTTGTATACACACAAAAAATATCAAATATGTACACTAAAGATCCTGTAAGTCATGTCAGTAGTTGTCTTGTGGTGGCATGAACATACTCTGCATGCAAGCAACAGCAAGTTTGAAAAATTACTTTTAACCAGTAATTTCTACCATTGGAAAATAATTATCATTGTCATTGTCACTTTTTTGAAAAGCTACGTATCTAGGCATCGTTTGGCTTACTTGTAGTTGTATTGTGAAAGTCATCAATTTTGATAACTGACACTAGTGACAGGGACTTGCAAGATAGAAAAGGGTTACTGTGTGGTCAACAAAGCAACCTACATGACACCATGTTCTCAAGCCCTATAGATTAACCTGTGAATGTGTACGGTCTATAGATTTAGTTTACAATGTCAGCATGAGAAAGACTAATTTTGTGGTAAATAAGTGTGAGTGTGGGTGTGGATATGCTTATGACCTCATAAAACAGATCTTGATTTGTAGAAATGAGATGACCAGAACTGTAAAAGACAATAGCAGAAGCAGCTTGAAAGAGTTCCAGCTAGATCTGATTGAGGAGGAACAGAAGTGAACTTCATTAGGCTTAAGATTTCTCCACATGTACTATGTAGCAGATGTCTGACAGCGAAGTTGTTAAGACATCTGTCATAAACATAACTTGGCCTTGGGGTGCCCACATTCGTTGGAGGTTTACGGGTTTGAACCCAAGTGGAGGAAAATAATGGCAATGGTAGAAGGGCATCCAGGAGTCAATACCTAGATGTACCTTGGCCCCCTTAGAGTGTAAGGAGTTTGGGACCAAAGCACTTACCTGAGTGGGGGCTTCTCCTCTGAGCTTAGCTTTGAAGGAAGACTTTCTACTGCTTAGCTGTTCCCCCAGAATGTCTTACTACTTTTATGATGTGATTGTTGCATTTTATCAAATTAAAGCTATTGCTTGCATTTTACTCATAGATTGTTTTAGGTTGTATAAATAATTTCTGAGTCAAATTATGCATATTTTTAATGTCAGTTCGACTTTTATGTTATCCTGACAATAAATGGTTTAGATGATATTGTATATGTGTGTGTGTGTGTGTGTTAGCACATGTGGCTGTATTACTTAATTGCATGCATCATACATATGTCACCTGCTTCCACAAAAAGGTAGATAAGTCGAATTTTGGTGATATTGAGATATATATATCATTGGAAAGAACAGAAACAGATCTTTCTGATGATATAAATACAAAGTGTGTACAACAAAAAATGTGGAAGTTGTGCTTGTTTACATCCAGCAAACAGCAGAACGGCCATTTTGAGAAAAACTACCTTGAAGTTAGAACACTTTGTTGAAGCATCAGATTTTGTTTACATAAAGATAGCCCTTACAAGCATTCTGATTGAACTCTTTGAATCACTGAATGTAATGAGTTGACAGCATAAAAATGGACACTCTCCCGTTTCCATTGCTGAATAAAAATGTTGGGGTTCTGTAAGGGATTCAGTGTTGGCTGGTATCGAAAAAGTGACCTGTTCTGATGCAGTTTTCTGTTTGAAATCGATCAGTAGGTCATAAAAAAGGCAAATTAAAAACATTTATGGTGCAAAAAAATGGAACATCAACTCAAACCGGTGTTGAAAATGGCCTAGGAAAGTGCCGATGTAAAAATCTCAATTTCACTCAGACAGTCCCCCCACCACTGTTGTCAGCCTGTCGCACCGCTTGGCCAAGCGCAACTTATCTATCATTTTGTGTGAGCAGGTCACATATGTGCATGTTTGTCTTGACCCTTAGTGAAAAAACATGTATGGTTTGTTTTCAGATGGCTCCCAGAGAAAGGGAAGAATCAAAGAAAGAGGTAACATACTTTAATAACATGAAGTACATTTTAGAAAGAATTTAGTATACTGAAGTATATATTATATAGGAAAATGTTTAAGTAGATACTGCGTATTTGTTTTGTTGCTGCCTAATTTTCTGTGCCGCTGCATTGGAATTAATCTCATGCCATTCATTCTGTCTCTTCAACACACAACCAACACCAAGTTCCAACAGAGGCCATTGAAATCAGGCTGGTATGACGCTCACCCACCAGAAGAAACTGTTGTCACTTTGGTGGAATTCAGCAATGCCTAGTCTGATCCATCATACTCAATGATGCATGTATATGTAAAGGGAATGAGACTCAACTATGGCCCGAGTCTTTCCAATGGGCTCATGGCATTACTCAGATCATTGGGACCATCATCATCATCATCATCAGTCCCATAGTCTGGTTGACCGTTGGGGCACCATTGAAGATTTTGCAACCAACTTCCTCCACTCCTCACGGTCCTCAGCTTTCCGCAGAATGATATTCCATTCAAGGCCAGTCCACTCTCTGATATTGTCTTCCCATCTTTTTCTCTGTCTGCCTCTTCGTCTCCCTCCCTGAACTGTTCCCTGCAAGACGGTCTTGGCCAGTCCAGATGATCGTGTGACGTGCCCGTACCACCTCAGTTTGCGTCTTTTCACTGAGGTCAGGAGGTCTTCATACGGCCCGATGGCGTTTTCGATTCGGGTTTTCACTTCTTTATTGGTTATATGATCTATGTACGAGATACCAAGGAGTTTGCGGAAGCATCTCATCTCCATTGCCTGTATCCTTCTTTCAATGTCTGCTGTTATGGTCCATGTTTCGCATGCATACAAAAATATTGACATGACCAGGGAACGCATCAGTCTGATCTTGGAGCCGATTGCGATATTCTTGTCGTTCCAGATGACTTTTAGCTTGGTCATTGCAGCTGTGGTCTGTGCAATCCTGGAAAGTACCTCGGGCTTTGATCCTTCATCTGATACTATAGCTCCCAGATATTTAAATCTATGGACGGTCTCAAGTTTCTTGTTGTCTATGGTAATGTCAGTGCTGATGCCATTGGTATTATTTGTCATCAACTGGGTTTTCTCTGCACTGATCTGCATGCCATATGATGTGGAGGCCTCATCAAGATGTTTTATCAAGCTGACTAGCTCTTGCTCTTGCCCAGCTAGTCCGTCAATGTCGTCGGCAAAACGCAAGTTTGTGATTGTTCTACCTCCGATGCTGACTGTTCCCTCGTGGTCTTCAAGTGCGTCAGCCATTATTCTCTCTAAGAAGATGTTGAAGAGAGTGGGGGAGAGCAGGCATCCTTGGCGTACTCCAACTGTGGTTCGGAACCATTCGCCTATGTTGTTGTCATGGTAGACTGCACTGGTCGCCTTTTCGTAGAGGCATTCTATGGTTCTGATCAGGTTGGCATTGATGTTGTACAGCCTCATGGTTGCCCACAAGGCTGCGTGCCAAACTCTGTCGAATGCCTTCTTGAAGTCCACGAAGACGTGGTAAAGGCCTTGCTGGTGTTGCAGGTATTTCTCACAGAGCAATCTGAGGTTGAAAATTTGCTCTGTGGTACTTCTTCCTGGTCTGAAACCTGCCTGCTCTTCTTTATTATCTCCTCAGCTTGTGGCTTCAGTCTACTCAGAAGGATTTTTAGCATGACCTTACTTGGATGGCTGATCAGGCTGATGGTACGGTAGTTTTGGCATAGTTGTAGGTTGCCTTTCTTCGGGAGAGTGATGATCAGGGACTGGTCCAAGGTGTTGGCCACTCACCTGTCCGCCAGATCTTATTGCAGATGATGAGTAACATATCTATCATGGCCTCTCCTCCTGCCTGGACCAGTTCTGAGGGAATGTTGTCCATTCCTGCCGACTTGCCTTTCTTCAATGATTTTACTGCAGCTTCAACTTCTTCTCGCATGATGGGGTAGCTGTCGTTGTTGGTTGGTGGAGGAACGTCTAGCACCTTGGGATCTCCTGTTGTTGTGTGTGTGTATAATTCGGAGCAGTACTCTGTCCACCTCTGCAGAATCTCTTGATCTTCTGTGAGACATTTCCCTGCTTTGTTCTGTATGGTAGTGGTTCTGCCTTGTTTTGAGCTTGCTAGTTCTTTCACAAGCTGGTAGGCTTTTTTGCTGTTATTTTTCTGCAGGTTTGCTTCGATATCTTGGCATTGTTCTTCAATCCATGTTTCCTTTGCTTTCCTCATGCCTTCTTTAACTTGTTGGTTGGCTTTTCTGTATAGTTTAGCACCTTCATCCGTACTCTTCTTTTGCTTTAGTTCTCTGCGTTTGTCGCTCAGCTTTAGTACTTCTTCCGTGACCCAGGGCATCTTTGTTGGTCGGTGTTTTCCAAGGATGTCGTTGGCTGCTTCGGTCACGGCAGTGTTGAAGTTGTTGATCAGAGTGTCTACTTCGGTGTCCATATTGTCAAGGACGAGGAGAGGAGCAAACTTCCCTCCTATCGTTGCTTGGAAGTTTTCAACTATGTTGGGGTCTTTGAGCTTCTCAAGATTGAACTTAATTCTTATGTTGCCCTGTTTCTTCATCCTCTGGAGGCGGAGTTTGAAGGTCATCATTACAAGCTCATGATCGCTTCCAATGTCGGCTCCTGGAAAGCTCCTGGTCTTTGCGATGTTAACACTTGACTGGAAGCGTCTTTGAACCATGATGTAGTCGATCTGACTGTGGTATTTTTCTCCTGGGCTGTGCCATGTCCAGCGTCTAGATGGTTTGTGTGGACCGAACGTGTTCACCACCCTCAGGTCGTTGTAACTGGCGAATTCTAGGAGCCTTAAACCTCTTTCGTTGGTCTCAGGGTTGCAGTATTGGCCACATATCCCTTTCCAGTTATTGTGTTCATCCTCTCCAATCTTCGCATTCCAGTCGCCCTGCACTATAATGATGTCTTTCTTTGGCGTCTGATCTACGATTTCCTGCAGTTGATCATAGAAATCTTCGACAGCCTCGTCATCATAGTCAGTTGTTGGGGCATAAGCTTGGATGACGGTGATGTTAAAAGGTGAAGCCTTAAGCCGAATAGTAATGAGTCTGCTAGAGACTGGTCGGCATCCCATGATGGCATTCACAGTGTCTTTGTGAATGAGGAATCCAACTCCATGTTCATGTTTGTCTTCACTGCCACTGAAGTAGAGTTTGTGGCCTTCTGGGGTAGACGTTTCTCCGAGGTTTTTCCATCGTACCTCACAGAGCCCAAGGACGTTCCATCGGTATCTCTTCATTTCATACGTTAGTTCTGCAACTTTTCCTGCTGCTCTCAGCGATCTCACATTCCAGGTGCCGATAGTAACATTTTTTCTTGTACGTAGGGATTTTGGTCCATCAGTCACATACTTTTCACCTCCGCCCTGATGGCCAGCGACGGAAGGCGCGGTCCTTGTTCCGGGCGACGACCGGGCCGGTATGGATTGAGTTGCGGTTGTAATCTTCATTTAGTGTGTCTTGGGCAATGTCGCATGGCGGAGCCCATCCCTCTCCATGCCAGACCACAGCCGACGTCCTCCATCTAGGTGGTTCGCCTTGGTCTTGAACACATAGCCGTTGAGTTCCTTGCGGAACTTCGTCCGCCTTGGCCGGTAACCTGCATCGTGGAGGTTATTCGCCCAGTGATGCAGTGTTAACATCACCCCCTCACATGGTTTGGCACGCCTGCTGAGGCGAGGTCCCGGGGTGTGGCGCTTGGAGCCAGCACGTGAGAGATTTAGAGGATGGACGAGGACCAGTGATGCCCGTCCACCCTACCAGGTAGAGTGCAGCAGCCAGACATCAAAGGTACTACCTCTATCCAGAGCCCCCTACACCCCATTGGGACCATACTATCCCACAAAGATTTGAATGAACTGATAGATGTTCAAACCAGTTAGTAAACCATTGTCCTTTTGAAGAAGCTCAGGACAAACATAGAACTTTTGTTCTATTAAATATTAAATGCCAAGGTACAGTATGTTTATTGTATATATACAGATGAATAAGCAGTTTTATAAAATAATTCATGTGTCAAATATAATGGAAGAGATTTTCACACACACCCCTGCCTAAATGGTACAGATAGTATCTGTATCAACTATGCTTCAACCTAGCTTCAAAGTATTATGTAAGTATTGACTGTGGAAATGAAAAAAAAAATGTTTATCAGGAGGAGGGAGGGAGGGACAGTAACATGATGTAAAAGCATAACAGCCGTGAAAGCAAGAAAGAGACATACAGAAAAGCAAGAAAATGAACAGACATGTTTATTTTAATTTTTTGACAACAGATAATATGGTATCTGGTCATGACAGCTCACCAGTTTGTATCCATTTTTTTCACTCATGCAATTAACAGCATTAAAAACTATTTTATTTCATGCAGGTGGCTGTGCTGGCACAGCTAAAACATCCAAACATTGTCACCTACATGGAGTCTTTTGAGGGTAAGTCTTGAGAATGTTGGTGTGCCTGTAATCGTGTGTGTGTGTGTGTGTGTGTGTGTGTGTGTGTGTGTGTGTGTGTGTGTGCGTGTATGTGTGTGTGTGTGTGTGTGTGTGTGTGTGTGTGTGTGTGTGTGTGTGTGAGTGTGTGTGAGTGTGTGTGTGTGTGAATAAGTGTGTATGTGTGTGAGTAAGTGAGTGTGTGCGTTTGTGTATATGTATGTGTGTTTGAGTTTGTGTTTGTGTGTGTGTGTGTGAATGTGTGTGTGTTTGTATGTGTACATTGTGTGTGTGTGTGCATATGTGTGTGTGTATGTGTGTGTGTTTGATGAGTGTGTGTATGCATAACATACAAAATAACAAATTATGTCTTGCACCAATTTGCATGTGTATTGCCTATATATGTTCCGAATTTTCTGAGATGCATGTGTGCACAACGTTTTGCCCACATTGTGCAGGAGGTATTTTGCTGCGCAGTCTGCATACTCCGTCTTTGATGAGCATGTATGCTGGGAGTTTTCATGTTTTTATAAAACTGAACGCTTACATGACTTACAGGCTACTTAACATGCTAACTTGATGTTGTGTTTGCACACAATGGGGTTTAAGTACTAACAGGTGTACACATATGTTTACCTTGGAGATTTGTAAAATTTCCACCTTTTAGCCAACAGAAGGGAGTTACCAAAAGAGGATCGAACCACAGACCTTCCGCTTGGAAGTCTGATGTCTTATCCACTTGACTAGCATGCCCATGGGTTCTTAGTACCAGTTTTGTTGACTGTATCAGCAATTCAGAATGCTTATCAAGAACCATGTGTGTGTGTGTGTGTGTGTTTGTGTGTGTGTCTGTGCATGTGTGTGTGTTTCTGTGCATATGTGTGTGTGTGTGTGTGTGTGTGTGTGTGTGTGTGTGTGTGTGTGTGTTTTATACAGAATCAGGATCTCTGTACATTGTCATGAATTACTGCTCTGGTGGTAAGTGTTTTCTGAAGTATTTTCTTTTCATTAACATAATCAAGTGCTTAATAATACACATCATACACAAAAGCGCATACACATACACGCATCCTTCTCACACCTCCCGCAGTCCCACACAACCACCTCTGAACCCTTGCACACAGACAGACACACGCACACAGACACACACACACACACATACACCACACACACTCTCACACACACACACACACACACACACACACACACACACACACACACACACACACACACACACACACACACACACACACACACACACACACACAACACACACACACACACACACACACGTACATGTACACACACACACACACACAAACACACACACATACTCACACATGTACATGCATGCACACACACACACACACACACACACACACACACACACACACACACACACACACACACACACACACACACACACACACCCAAACACACACACACACACTAGACACACACACATTGAGTATGCAACACACACACTCTAGACACACACACACACATACACATGAACTACGCACACACACACGCACACAAATACACATGAACTACGCACATGTGCACACACACACATACACACACACACACACACACACACACACACACACACACACACACACACACACACACACACACACACACACACACACACACACACACACACACTCACACTCTAGACACACACACAACTTGTCATGAAATATACTTATGAAATATACAATATGTTTGTATTGATATACTTGTTTCGTGTATAATTATGACCCTTTTGATCAAACTTTGTCATGTGAAAATTAATGTGCTATGTACAACATTGTTCCAGCATTGCTGTACCATTTCTTGTGTTGTGTGGCATCCACTCTTGTATAAATTTGTTTCTTTTCACTGTAAAGTTGTTAATTTTCATGAGTGTTTGTTGTCTCTTTTTCAGGTGATTTATTCACTAGAATCAACAATCAGCAAGGCCGTTTGTTCCCTGAAGATCAGGTAAGAAGACAAACAAACAGAAAAAAAATCATATTTAACCCTTTGACTCCCACACCCTGTCTACCAACTGCAAAAACTTAACCCTTTGACTCCATCACCCTATCCACCAGCTTCCTGCAGGAAGCTGGTGATAGGGTGAGGGAATCAAAGGGTTAAGTTTTTGCTTTGCTAGCATGGTTGACAATGCAGGATGCTGGTGTAAAGGATGCGGGAGTCAAACCCTTTCACTCCTGCATCCTATCCACCAGCGGCAAAACCTTAACCCTTTCATTCCCTCACTTTACCTACCAGCTTCCTGCAGGAAGCTGGTGGATAGGGTGAGGGAGTGAAATGGCTAAGTTTTTGCTTTGCTGTCCTGGCTAAAAATGCAGGATACTGGCAGATGGGGTGAGAGAGTCAAAAGTTTAATCATGTCTTTTTTTTTCAAAGAAATGTGTTTGATAAGGTACACCAGTATCAGTACCCCCCATTATCATCAGTATGAAATTTTCATCAAAGAGCTCTTATTTACTGTATGTTGTATGATGTGAACTGTTTCAGATCCTCAATTGGTTTGTCCAAGTGTGCTTGGCACTGAAACACATACATGACCGCAAGATTCTCCACAGGGATATCAAGTCACAGGCAAGTGATCTGTGTGCTGACACCCATGGGGTTTGGGGACTTTTTCAGTGTAAATAGTGTCCCCACCTTCTGGAAATTCTGTGCTAGAAATTTCCTCTTTTCTGTCACTCTCTTTGGTTCTTTCTTCCTCCTTTGCTTTCTGTCATTTCTTCCTATTAGTTTCTGCCTTGCTGGTCCATTCACTGTATGTGTTTGATAAAGTCTTGCATACTTTCTCTTAGGATTGATAATTAGGTACTATGTTAAGTGCATTTTTGGCTCTAGGGAAATGAGATATGCAGAGGCAATATTCAGTAATTTCGGCCTGTTTTTATATATTAGTGTCCTTAGTTATGTCTAAATTTGTATTCCAGGTATGTTTTTTAAATCCCTTGTGTGATAAATTGGATGGAGCGGTCAGTGCCAAGGGCATCTCCTTAGATTATGTGTGTGAATGCATTGAAATGTGTATGTAATTTTTTTTTCCTTTTGATGTATTGTGTGTTTTGAAACGGTTGTAGCCCTGATATAGCTCTACACAGTCAGCTGGGCTTTACACAAAAATAACAATAACAGTAACTTCTTTTTTTCAGAACAGGTTGGCTGGATCATTTGACACAGCTGTGTACTTAACTCTTTCACTCCCACACTTTATCTACAAGCATCAAAAACTTAACCTTTGTTTCCCTCACCCTTTGCACCAGCTTCCTGCAAGAAACTGGTAGGTAAAGTGAGGGAATGAAAGGGTTAAGTTTTTGCCGCTAGTGAACAGGGCGCGGGAGTCAAAGGGTTAATCTTGGCTCATTACATAGAAATTCACCTGTTTGCTGACATGTCTTAATACTTCTATCATTCTGTTCATGTCTTCCTCCATTTCGCTACGTTCCCTAGCATACGTTCAGCACATGGTCAAGCAGTCTAACAGGTCATTTGATATTTGTCCAGAGATTTGGGTTGAATGCATATGGAATTGTCCTAGTGTGGTAAACCCCTCTTCAAAAAGTTGTCATTCAAATTCATCATTAACTCTGAGAGATTCTTAAGAATTATGATATCATTTGAGATGATGGGTACTATTGATAAGTGTTTGAGAGAATCTTAATTTTATGAAAAACTCATAATAATAATGTTTTTGGTTGATATCCATATTTTGATTTGTAAGTTCATTAACATAGTTTGATCAGTAATGAGAGTTTAATAAATAATGAAAATACTGTTTATAATCGTAGCGATTTTTATTGATATGAATTCATATTGTGACTGGTAAGCTCATTACAAGGTGCATTGTCTGTTTAAATGTATTCTTATTTGTGCTATTCACATAGTATAAGAAAAGACAAATTTTACATGGTTAAAATAATTTTATACACCATTATGTAAAAGTATTTGAGGCGAATAGATAGGTCAGACTTGGAGATGGGAATAAAAAGCTTCTACTATTGATTTTCAATGTCTTTCTGTGTGTATGTGTGTGTGTTGTATATATATATATATATATATATTGTGTGTGTGTGTCTGTGTGTGTGTTTGTGTCTGTGTGCTTATGTCTGTGTGCATGCATGTTTGTGTGTGTGTTTGTGCATGCACTTAGAATCATCCATTGTTTTGTTTATTTGCTTCCAGAACATTTTTCTGAGTTCCACAGGCTTTGTCCAGCTGGGAGACTTTGGCATTGCTAAAGTTTTAAACAAGTTAGTGGGATTTATCAGTTTCATGATTTGTTGGTTTGTGTACATGTACATATGTACACTGCAAATAGACACAAAGTTTTTGGTGTGTGTGTGTGTGTCTGTGTGTGTCTGTGTGTGTCTGTGTCTGTGTCTGTGTTTGTGTATTAGAGTGCATGTGTGAGAGTGTGTGTGTATGTGAATGTGTGTGTGTGTGTGTGTGCATGTGTGTGTGTCTGTTTGTGTGTGTGTGCACATGTATGTGTGTGCACATGCATGTGTGTGCACATGTGTGTGTTTGTGTGTCTGTGTGTGTGACTATTTGAACTAAGCATCCAGAAATATATGGGCAAATATTTCAGATATAGAAAAAAAATTTAAACATAATTAATTAGTACATTTTTATTGAAGTTGTAATAGTACATTGATCTCTGATATACAGGAAAAAGAGATTCGTGTTCTTCAGTTTAAAGTCTATCAACAAAACAGGTTTTTTTTTAGTTACCTGGTATACATTCTGTAAAGTAATATTTAAGTATCACACAAGTGCAGAGCCAGTTTATTGAACTAACCCAGCTTGGTGTTTGTGACAAATGACATGTTTGTTAAATATGATTTGTAAAAAAAAAAAATGTGCCTTTCATTTTTAACCTTTATTAATTTGTTATCCATAAATATTCCGAAAGTAATATGGACAATAGGTTCTACATAATGTCAAAAGTATTATATAACTTTGCATGCTTTGGTCTGATTAAGCTAATGTGTCAAAGTAATGTAAATTCAGATCCTTGTAAAACATCAGATCAATGCATAAGGCAAATGGTTTTGTATCAGGATTTTTTGGTTTTGATGTGACAGCAGAGTTATGAAGCAACTTCCACAGAAATTATCGAAATAAGGATGTTTATATTGATGGGCCCAATAACAGAGATGGTTGGGACACTGGATTTCTAATCTGAAGATATGAGTTTGACCTTGCCTGGGTTGCACCAGGTGGATACAGGGTGGACATTATGTCAGTGGGTGGGTACGTGGTAGACATTTTGCTGGTGGGTACAAGATGGACAGTTTGCTGGAGGGTAAAGGGTGAACATTTTTGCTGGAGGGTAAAGGGTGAAAATTTTGCTGGAGGATAAAAGATGAATGTTTTGCTGGAGGGTAAAGTGTGAACATTTTGCTGGAGGGTAAAGAGTGAACATTTTGCTGGAGGGTAAAGGGTGAACATTTTGCTGGAGGGTAAAGTGTGAACATTTTGCTGGAGGGTAAAGTGTGAACATTTTGCTGGAGGGTAAAGAGTGAACGTTTTGCTGGAGGATAAAGGGTGAACGTTTTGCTGGAGGGTAAAGGGTGAACGTTTTGCTGGAGGGTAAAGGGAGGGTAAAGGGTGAACGTTTTGCTGGAGGGTAAAGGGAGGGTAAAGGGTGAACATTTTGCTGGAGGGTAAAGGGTGAACATTTTGCTGGAGGGTAAAGGGTGAACATTTTGCTGGAGGGTAAAGGGAGGGTAAAGGGTGAACATTTTGTTGGAGGGTAAAGGGAGGGTAAAGGGTGAACATTTTGCTGGAGGGTAAAGGGTGAACATTTTGCTGGAGGGTAAAGGGTGAACGTTTGCTGGAGGGTAAAGGGTGAACATTTTGCTGGAGGGTAAAGGGAGGGTAAAGGGTGAACATTTTGCTGGAGGGTAAAGGGTGAACATTTTGCTGGAGGGTAAAGGGAGGGTAAAGGGTGAACATTTTGCTGGAGGGTAAAGGGAGGGTAAAGGGTGAACATTTTGCTGGAGGGTAAAGGGTGAACATTTTGCTGGAGGGTAAAGGGTGAACGTTTGCTGGAGGATAAAGCCTTACTACAGGGTGAACATTTTGCTGGAGGATGAAAGGTGAACATTTTGCTAGAGGATAAAGGGTGAACGTTTTGCTAGAGGGTAAAGGGTGAACATTTTGCTGGAGGGTAAAGGGTGAACGTTTTGCTGGAGGGTAAAGGGTGAACATTTTGCTTTAGGATAAAGGGTGAACATTTTGCTGGAGGGTAAAGGGTGAACATTTTGCTGGAGGGTAAAGGGTGAACGTTTTGCTGGAGGGTAAAGGGTGAACTTTTTGCTGGAGGGTAAAGGGTGAACATTTTGCTGGAGGGTAAAGGGTGAACATTTTGCTGGAGGGTAAAGGGTGAACGTTTTGCTGGAGGGTAAAGGGTGAACGTTTTGCTGGAGGGTAAAGGGTGAACGTTTTGCTGGAGGGTAAAGCCTTACTACAGGGTGAACGTTTTGCTGGAGGGTAAAGAGTGAACGTTTGCTGGAGGATAAAGGGTGAACATTTTGCTGATGGGTAGGACTGGACATTTTGCTGGTGGGTAAATGGTAGACATTTTGCAAGTGGGTAAAGGTGGATATTTTGCCAGTGAGTAAGGGTGAATGTTTTGCCCTTGGGCAGCAGCATTTTTTGACACCATCCCATAAGCTGTACTCTTGAAAATGCCCCCTTTGAAATGGTTCCACAGTTTGGTTGGTTGGTTGGGTGGTTCTTTATTCTTCCTGTGACTGATCGTAAAATCATGTTCTTGTCCGTTTTCTGTTTCTAGCACAGCAGAACTGGCCAGAACCTGTATAGGAACACCATACTACCTCTCTCCTGAGGTGGTGGAAAATAAACCTTACAACAACAAGAGGTACACATCAAAGCAGTTTTCTTTGTGCATGAGATGCGGTAGACAAGCTAATAACTTTTTGGTTGTTTTTATGTGTTAGTCGTTTGCTTGCTTGGTTGGTTGGTTGGTTGGTTATTTGGTTGGTTAGTTGGTTGGTTGGTTGGTTAGTTGGTTGTTTTTGGTGGGGATGGGGATGGTCATGAAGAGGATGTAACAGTAAAGCTGCTCTTGTTACACTCATTATTCCTCACCTAGTCCATCTGTTTGCATGGGCTTGGGTCTAACTTAAGAAAACTTTGTGCTTGTGGCCTCCACAGTCCACCCAGCTGTGCATGGGAACCTGACCCTGCTCAGGGTTGTGGAAGATAAAGCAACAAAGGAGAGGAGTGGGACCCACCCACTAAAAGCTGACTTAGAGTAGTAAGGTAACTGCCACCTCATTCCCTTACAACTGCAGGATTATTGAACTGGATTTGTCTTTACCACTCACAAAACCCCTCACATTCTGTGCATAATTATTTGTGATTATTGTTACAACTGTTTTGTCAGTATCATAGGTCCTTCAAGTTTGGGATAGGGAACAGCTGGGTTTTTTCATTTTGTTTTGGTTTTCGTTTTACCTTGGAGGGATGAGTGTGTGTGTGTGTGTGTGTGTGCCTCTGTGTGTGCTTGTGTGTCTATATGTGTGTTGTGTGCATGTGTGTGCATGCATGTGTGTGCATGCATGTGTGTGCATGTGTTTGTGTGTGTGTAATTATTCCTGTTTTTCTGTTTTAATCATCTCTTTCTTTTTTGTCATTTTCAGTGATATCTGGTCACTGGGCTGCGTGCTGTATGAGCTGACAACCCTGAAATATGCAGTGAGTTTTGCCTTTCTGTCTATATCAGCTTATACATCAGGCATAGACTAACAAGCGGTCACAAATGCACAAATTTGAAGAATAAGATGTCAAGTTCAAGGTCACACAGACCAACAAAATGCCAAAAATCGACACTTCTTGAGAAAAGTGTGTGAACAGCAGTTTCTTAGAAACCTCTGGCAATATCTAAAATTTGTTTTCACTGTTGTGACAGTCTACCATTAATGTATGTAAAGTGTTATTTCAACAGGAATTTTTATGAAAAGGATATGACTGAATAAAATTGATATTGTATTCTTGAGTTTCATTGCATTTGGTTTGTATACAGAAATGGCTCTTGTGAATAGTATCAAGTTTTAAAACACTGATGACAATGACGTCGTTTCTTTACACTCAGCTCTGTTCATATTTGTATTAGGTGCTGTAGTCAAATATCTATTTTTTTATAAAAAAGCAACAAAAAAGTGAAATGAAGAAAAAAACAGTATAAAGCTCTTCAATGTCTGGATGACACAGTCCTTATCTTCATTTGTTTAAGTGATATATACCATTTTCAAATTTAACTCTTTAAATGTTGGGCAGACTTTTACCAGAAGCCAAAGGTTCAGTGCTGAACCTTTTAACACCTTAACTAGAAGTCAAAGACCCAGTGTTTAGCCTTTTACTACACCTTTACTAGAACCCAAAGGTTCAGTGTTTAGCCATTTACCTCACTTTACTAGAAGCCAAAGGTTCAGTGTTTAATCTTTTATCATACCTTTACTAGAAGCTGAAGGTTCAGTGTTTAGCCTTTTACCATACCTTTACTAGAAGCCAAAGGTTCAGTGTTTAGCCTTTTACCTCACTTTACTAGAAGCCAAAGGTTCAGTGCTGAGCCTTTTAACCTGCAATGAAAAAAGAAACATATACAAAATTTTGGTCAGTCTATGGAAAATCCAATTCCTGATAATACATTTCTTTGTTGCGGTTTAGGTGTTAACTGTTGTGTTATTGTTTAACTACTCATTTTCAGTTTCACTTATGGTTTCAGTTTCTCAAGATGATGAGTCCACACTTGGAATGAATTCTGTATGTGCTAATGTCACAGTGATGGAAAAGATCCACAGTGATCATGGCATGAGCCTTAAGCCTACAACGTAAACCCATGAGCTGTCCAGGTCCTGAGGTTTACCTAGGTTTACCTGGTTTTGTTTTGTTTTGTTTTGTTTTTTTATCTTGTGCAACTTGGTTCCAGTTAGTTCTGGTTAGCCACTTCACTTGTTTGATTTCCTCTTCCCTCCCCTCTTCCAGCTGCCATTTCATTCCCTTTTTCTTAGTGTTTCTGCTGTACACAAGTATAGTATCCTCCTTCATCTGTCCCACCCACCCTTTCTCTTTTTCAAAAAATCACTTCATTGAATAGACACTATATCACTGACACTACACACACAAATACATGTCATGACATGGATTGTATTTGATGCTAGCTGTGAGACGATACTAGTTTTTTGCATGTATAGTCGATATTATGGTTATTTGAGTAGTTTCGGACCCAAGACTGTTTAGTTGTTCTTAACTGTTTTGTATGTTTCAGTAACTGTGTGTTTTGTGATTTGTTGCAGTTTGAGGCAGGAAACATGAAGAATTTGGTGCTGAAAATTATAAGGTAAATTGGTGATCTGATAACTATACACTGAAAGACTTTTAGCGTTTCTAATTAGAATTAGTCTGTCTAAAAATATTCTGATGGTGTGTGTGTGTGTGCATGCTTTTGTGTGTTTGTGTGTGTGTATGTGTGTGTGTATGTGTTTGTGAGTGTGTGTGTGTGATGTTTGCTGTTGTGTGAATGCTTGTGTGTATATGAATGTGTGTATATAAATATGTGGTGTATATATGTGTGTGAGTGGTGCATGTAAGCATGTGTGTATATGTGTTTGTGTGTGTGTTTGTGTGTTTTATGCATGTAAGTGTGTGTGTGCATGCAGTGTGTTTGCACGAGCGCACATACATATTTCAAACACACACACACACACGCACACACACACACACACACACACACACACACACACACACACACACACACACACACACACACACACACACACACACACACACACACACCATGAGATCGATCACATCACACCACACTCACCACATCACACTCAAGCACACACACCACAACATAGCACAGTGTGCTACAGCACAACACATCACAGCACACCACAACACAATACAATACAATACAATACAATACAACACACACATACACACACACATGAATGCATGCACACATGCACATACTCATGCATGCATGCGCAAACACACACACAAACACACACACACACTCACACACACACACACACAACACACACACACACACACACACACACACACACACACACACACACACACACACACACACACACACACACACACACACACACACACACACACACACACCATACACACGCATATACATACATACATACACATTTACCTGACCATTTCTGTGTCATTTTCAGAGGGTCTTACTTGCCAGTCCCGACACAGTACAGTTATGACCTCAAAGGACTGATTGCACAACTCTTCAAGAGGTCTCCCAAGTAAGTGGTCATACTGTGATCATTGTGTGTGTTGGGGAGGGTGGGTAGGTAAAGGAGGGAATGAAGAGTAGTGGGTGTATATTTGTGTGTAGCCATTTATTCATGTGTCTGCACCTGCCAAGGCTGCTCTACATAATAGCATTCACTGCATCTGTGGAATTATGAGCATCAGTAGATGAGAGAGTGGGGAGAGGATTGCACATATTCTACACTTAAAATGTTCTCTGTGCTGGTCAGGCATACAGGCACCCCTGTGGGGATACCGGGGGCTCTTTCAGTTTAAATAGTTTCCCCATCTTCTGGACAGTCTTGTTTTCTGCCTAGCTGGTCCATTCACCTGCATCAGTGCATGTGTTCAATAAAGTCTTATGTACTTTCTCTTAGGATTGATGATGGGTGCATGTATAAAGTGCATTTTTGGCTCTAGGGAAGTGAAATATGCAGAAGCGATTTTAGGTTGTTTAGGCCCTTTTTTATATGTTTTAGTGTCCTTACTTATGTTTCAGTTTGTATTCTGGTAAGTTTTTTAAATCCCCTGTGCAGTAAATTCGATGGAGTGGTCAGCACCAGGGGCATCTCCTTAGATTATGCAAGTGAATGCATTGATATGTGTACTTAATTTTCTTTTCCTTTTTTTTTCCCTATTGAAGTATTGTGTATGTTTTAAACAACAATAACAATAACACACACACATGCATACACACAAACATCCCATTTTCTTTCCCTAAATTGCTGTCTATGCTCATCCTTTCCAATCCATGTTTTTTCTGTCACACCAATACAGTAACTGTGTATTTCATTTCTAGCTGCGTGGAATAGCATAGTCTAATAGTAAGAGTATTAACTCCTGAAGTCTGAACTTGAGCACAATCGAATGTGTTCCAAAACAAGTGCGACTGTCCCGTGTTCAAGCAAACAGGAACCAGAAAAACACGAAAATAGAATCAGAACGCATATTTAATACAACCAGACAAGAGAGGTGCAAATTTTCGGCCAACTGGCCTTTGTCAAGTGTGAATGTAGGATCACAAACATACAAACACCAAATACAAAAATTAGGAGGAAAAGACTGAAACTTCCATGCTGCTTCATCCAGTGGGAAAAGAGGACTAAATGGAATAATGTGTTTGTTAGTAATGGCAAGAGATGGGGAGAGGGGAGACAAATATGATGTCAGAGGGGAAATGAGATGAATTCTGCAATTTGAAAAGTGGTCATACCATATTAGTGTTGTTTTATCCTGAAGAGGGTCCAGGGCTAAAACTTTGAAAGCTATGATGCACTAGTTGAGTGTAGTTTTTCGAGTGTAAAGTATCTTACTATTAAATAATGCATACATATACGTACACATTCATACATACATACACACATATATCAATACATATACGTACACTTACATATGTATATATCTGCATATGTACATACATATATGTGCATACATATATGTACATACATATACATATATTATATATATATATATATATATATATATATATATATATATATATATATATATATATGTGTGTGTGTGTGTGTGTATATATATATATATATATACACACACACACACATGCATACACATCAATCCCCACATAAATATGAAAATAAGGGAAAACACAAGCATAGGATCAACTGAATGGAAAAATATACAATCAAGAGGTAAGGCTGATGTAAATGAATCGTGCCTAGTGCAATGAATCCAGTCTGACCTTGGAATAGGAAGAAAAACATCCTAAACCAACAGCCAAGGGGCTGAGGGGAAAACCAGAGTCCAAGAAAAAACTGTTTGTCAGACGTGGCTGGGCCTGTCTTGTGACACGAGAATTAAAACAGATTAAAACTGAATAAATAAAAAGAAAGAAAGAAAAAAAGGGGGGGAGGGGTATACATGCAGACGCAAAGCCAAAACCTGGAATGTGATGCCAAATGGACATCCATCCCTCATTGCAGATTGGGAAAGGTGAGCAGTGATCAGACATGGGATTCTTGCGTAAATTTACGGAATTCCGTAAATCTGAAAGCTCCAGGGGTCATTCTTGAGATTTGCGCAAATCCGTTGAGAAATTTTTAGGGTGTATATATGTATGAATGCAAGTTTGTTAGCCACGATCGCGACGCTACACATCGATCCGTTATTCCTAAACGGTTTCTTCGTAAAATGATTTCGTATTCCAAACAAGACTTCCGCTGTATGGGAACACGGTTTTATTGTTAACCGAGACTATTTCCGATAAGCTACCGAGGATCCAATCCACACATGGTGCGTGTATTATCAGCCAGTATGAGAATGCTGTGGCGCCATTTTGATTTTCCTGCGGTGTACTTCGCTGAATATCACTGTGCTGATAAACGATGCTGAGAAAACTTAAGCGAGAAGAGAGCGCTTTCGCTCGAGAGATCGACAAAGGGAAAAAGAGCATGTGGCGTTTTGACTGGCTCGACGAAGTGGTCAGTCTGAGCTGGAAAGACAAAGGCCAGCTGAAGTCTAAAGAGGTGAAAGTTGGCGACACAATCGTGAAAGTGAACCAGCCGGGGAAAGCACAGTGCACTGTATGCAACGATATTATAAATTACGTTTACTTACGTTTCAGTGCCAGTTCTGGGTGACTAAATCACAATAACCCTTCAGCTTCAGGGGGCTTCGCCCCCTTACCCCCACAGGGGCATTGCCCTTGACCCCACTGGGGGCCTTCTGCGGCCCCCAGACCCCCGCACTATTTTCCGTAAAAATGACATTTTCAGAATCACATGTCTGGTGATGGAGAAGAGATGGGCTTGCCCTCATAATGCTAGCCTCAAGAGAAGTCGTGGTCTCCAACGTTAATCTCGCAACCCTGCATCCGTGCAGGTTATGGAGCTTGGGGTTTGTTCAAGAGGGATTCATTGCATTCAGACAGTTCCATATGCT
>JAPXFY010001914.1:0-2500 GCA_030674185.1 Monoplex corrugatus | reverse complement strand
TCCCATGCTGGTCCGTCCTTCATGTCACCACAGTGGCGTTTATCCCATGCTGGTCCGTCCTTCATGTCACCACAGTGGCGTTTATCCCATGCTGGTCCGTCCTTCATGTCACCACAGTGGCGTTTATCCCATGCTGGTCCGTCCTTCATGTCACCACAGTGGCGTTTATCCCATGCTGCTCCGTCCTTCATGTCACCACAGTGGCGTTTATCCCATGCTGGTCCGTCCTTCATGTCACCACAGTGGTGTTTATCCCATGCTGGTCCGTCCTTCATGTCACTACAGTGGTGTTTATCCCATGCTGGTCCATCCTTCATGTCACTACAGTGGTGTTTATCCCATGCTGGTCCGTCCTTCATGTCACCACAGTGGTGTTTATCCCATGCTGGTCCGTCCTTCATGTCACTACAATGGTGTTTATCCCATGCTGGTCCGTCCTTCATGTCACTACAGTGGTGTTTATCCCATGCTGGTCCGTCCTTCATGTCACTACGTGGTGTTTATCCCATGCTGGTCCGTCCTTCATGTCACTACAATGGTGTTTATCCCATGCTGGTCCATCCTTCATGTCACTACGTGGTGTTTATCCCATGCTGGTCCATCCTTCATGTCACTACAGTGGTGTTTATCCCATGCTGGTCCGTCCTTCATGTCACCACAGTGGCGTTTATCCCATGCTGGTCCGTCCTTCATGTCACCACAGTGGCGTTTATCCCATGCTGGTCCGTCCTTCATGTCACCACAGTGGCGTTTATCCCATGCTGGTCCGTCCTTCATGTCACCACAGTGGCGTTTATCCCATGCTGGTCCGTCCTTCATGTCACCACAGTGGCGTTTATCCCATGCTGGTCCGTCCTTCATGTCACCACAGTGGCGTTTATCCCATGCTGGTCCGTCCTTCATGTCACCACAGTGGCGTTTATCCCATGCTGGTCCGTCCTTCATGTCACCACAGTGGTGTTTATCCCATGCTGGTCCGTCCTTCATGTCACCACAGTGGCGTTTATCCCATGCTGGTCCGTCCTTCATGTCACCACAGTGGTGTTTATCCCATGCTGGTCTGTCTTTCATGTCACTGCAGTGGTATTTAGCCCATTCCACTCATTTCGGGTCACCAGTATGCCTCATGACTCAAGTTCATTCTTTCAAAATCCCGTTGTCAGGCAGTCCACAGAAGCCAGTGATGTCAGGCTGTTTTGGGGCCACCCACCAGAGGAGACTTGCCAGATGATTTTGGTGGAACTCAAAAATCAGAACACATTTATTTGCCATAAGAACTCAAGATACGGTGATAAGATTGATTGGTTATGATAAGTTGACATAACAATTAATAGTTTCAACAGTAATTGATTTAATAGTTGACATAACAGGTAATGATTCAGCAGTTACTGATGTAAATGTCATCATCATTATCATCATTATTATTGGAATGGTAAATGTATGAGTGACCAAGTGTAGTTCATATTCTTATTCATTTCTTTTTTGTCACAATGGATTTACCTTGTGAAACACAGGCTGCTTGCCCTGTTGAGAGCGCATCACCCCAGTGCAATGCCTCCCTTTTTCTGTTTCTTTTTGACCAAGACTTGAGAAAGGCTAAAAAGCTAATTGGCTTTCAAGGGGAGTGACCTGCAAAATAAACCTATCTCTCCAGTGTTTTACACCAGGGAAGTTGGGCGAATGCCTTACTCTTTCCGTTTATCAACTGCTGTAGGGTCTTTAGCATGCACAGACCAGAAAGCACTCAGGTCCAGCTCGTTTTTTGTCCCCTTCCGAAGGACTAGACGTTCAGTTTGATTTTCGAATCAAACTGAGGAGAAAAGTCGAGGCCTCAACGAGAAATAACCCTGGAACCTTGGGTGTAATCATTGGCAGGCGAACGTCTGAACCATTCTGCCACTGTTTTCCATATAGCACTGTCTGTTCTTGTCCAACACAGTCATACAGAACACTACCTATCATTGTATTAAGTCACCTTCTAATAAATAATTGCTGAGTTGTGAAGTTGCTTCTCTCTGTGTGCGTATTGAAGAAGTGTTCGTGACAAAGCTGAAAAAAATCACCAGAAATGAAATTGACAGTCTGTTAACAATACACCTAAATTTCCTCATTCTTTAGAATGACCATATTATTGAAGCTGAGCCATGCCAGTATCACACACACAAGAATGAAAAAAGACATTATCATATCACTCCCTTGCTTCATTCTCTCCACTGGCTGCTCGTTCCTAAAAGAATTTAAACAAAATCTGTACAATATGCCACAAGTGTATCAGTGGTACTATACCTATTTATGTTTTTGACCACCTCCAGATGTACACTCCTGTCCAACCTCTCCATTCTGTTTCAGATACTACATGTGTACAAATCCCTTGACACAGTCACATATTCTGTCTTCTTTCAAGTCTAACTTGAAGACATATAGTTTTGTCCAGCAATGATTTCACCCTCTGTGTGCCCATCCTTTTGCCCCACTCTATTCCTGTCCTCCCCTCCTGGTT
>JAPXFY010001913.1:25000-30000 GCA_030674185.1 Monoplex corrugatus | reverse complement strand
TCCTAACCTCACTCAACCCCCCTCTGCAGCCTGTCTCCGCTCGGAGGGGAATCACTTTGTTTTAATATATATTGTATATGATGTGCTCTCTGTGGTTTTCCATTGGTTTTATTCTTGCTTTTATTGCTTTTATTCTTTTCTCCCCATTTGTGGCCATGCATGTGTGTGTGTGTGTGTGTGTGTGTGTGTGTGTGTGTGTGTGTGTGTGTGTGTGTGTGTGTGTGTGTGTGTGTGTGCGTGCGTGTGTGTGCGTGCGTGCGTGTGTGCGTGTGTGTCTTTTCGGCGCTTGGATTTGATTTTGTCGAGATTTGCGCTATATAAATATTGTAATTATTATGTATGCATGTGCGTACGTATGTATGTATGTATGTATGTATGTATGTATGTATGTATGTATGTATGTATGTATGTATGTATACGCTTAGATTTATGTATGTATGTATGCATGTATACGCTCAGCTTAGATTTATGTATGTAAGTATGTAAGCATGTATGTATGCATGTATACGCTCATATGTATGTAGGTATATATGCATGTATACGCTCAGCGCTTAGATTTGATTTTATCAAGATTTTGCGCTATATAAAAAAATATATTATTATTATTATTATCTTCCAGCGATACTCCCCGGTACAAGAGGACGAAGACATTGAAAAGTCCACAAACAACACAATCAGAAAATTGTGGCACGACCTAATCATGCATCATGTTTCATCCACCTGGTTCCTGATCCTCTGCTGTCTCCTCGTCTTTTTCTTTTTGCAGATAACTCCACAGAAAGAATGATATCCAAAGCTAAAGATATCAATCCCAGCAATACAATTGTCTTATTTCTTTTTAAATTTTTTTTTTTCTTGTTCTTCTTCATTCCGAATTGGCGTGCTATTTTTCAACTTGCGATCAATTGGGGTTAGGGTGTTGGATGTGCCAAACACCGCCTTAAAGAATAGTTTGCTGTGCAGTTTTGTCAGATCATCTGTGAACATATTATAGGAATAATAAGAGGACTGTCAAGACATACTGATATTCTTTTCTTTCATCGCTGGTTTCAGTTTCTCAAGCTGGCGTCTTGGCTGGCACTGGGAAGGAATTCCAGACTGACTGAGGTAGATGGTGTCATGTGGTGGAGAAGGTTCAAAGTGGTCATGGTATCAGGGTCAAGTCTGCACGTAAACCGTATGCTTTTTCAAGGTCTTGACGAACAAGGCAAACCATGGTCTGCTCGAGGATTGAACTCACAACCCATGAATTAGGAACATGGTGTTGTAACCACTGAGCTGTGGACTATTTTATCTGTCAGGATCTATACAGCTGATTGTAGGACAGTTGTGGTTATGTGGGGCATTTTTATGCCAAATACACAGACCACAACGAAACAAAGAAACAAAAAGTAAACAACAAAACAAACAAACAGGCAATAAACACACACGCAAACAAACAACAAAAAACAAACAAATCAGCAAACGAAGGAACCACAAATAAACAATAAACAGACAAACAAACAAACAAACAAACAAACTAATAAACAAACTTACAGACGAACGAACGAACAAACAAACAAACAAACAAACTAATAAACAAACGAACAGACGAACGAACAAACAAACAAACAAACAAACTAATAAACAAACAAACAAACAAACAAACAAACAAACAAACACACAAACAAACAAAACAAAACAAACACAACAAAACAAAAGAAAAAAAAAACCCAGTGTATTTTCAACTTTCCCTCAAACTATAGTGACCCCAATTTTAAGCTGTGACATCAGGAAATGATCTGTCCATTTCTATGTTGCGTAAACTTCAGTCTGAAAAAATAATGTCGATACCAGACCAACGGTGTGGATTGCACCCAGCAGGCAGACAAGGCAAGGCACAGTTTTCATTGCAATTACGATCTTATCCAGGCAGAGTCAGGAACTAAGCTAGAAACGCATGCATACATTCGTCAAACCAAGTTGCTGATGACCTTGACCACACATTTCTTTCATACTCAAACATACACACAAACAAGGTTTGAAACTCATTGTGTTAATGAAAACAAATATACAGTATAAAGATAAATGAATAATTCGATGAATGGATGAGTAAGTCAGTCAATCAATCAATCATCACTCACTCACTCACTCACTCACTCACTCACTCACTCACTCACTCACTCACTCAATCACTCAATCAACCAATCACTCACTCACTCACTCACTGAATCAATCAATCAACCAATCAACCAATCAACCAATTAACCAATCAATCAATCGATACCGATCAATTAATCAATTAATCAGCCAATCAATCAATCAATCAATCAATCAACCACCAACCAACCAATCAATCAATAGATCGAACAATTAATGAATCAATCAATGAATCAATCAATGAATCACTCACTCACTCACTCACTCACTCACTCACTCACTCATTCACTCACTCACTCACTCACTCAATCAATCACCAACTAACCAACCAATCAATCAATCAATCAATCAATCAACCAACCAATCAATCAACCAACCAATCAATCAATCAATCAATCAAAGATAAAAGAATGAAGGAAGGAATGGATACATAATGAATACTAATTAATTAATGAATAAATAAATACAGACACAATACCATTTACTCACAAACCAACCATCCAGACACCCACCCACCCACCCACCCACCCAACCACTTACTGAAAGCTAATTAACTAATCAACTGAGTGACCGATTTATTTACTTGAATCATTCCTGGCACGTTCTTGTACACACAGATAGATAAATAGATAGATAGACAGACAGACAGACAGGCAGTCAGTCAGACAGACAGACAGACAGACAGCTAGACAGCCAGACAGCCAGCCAGCCAGACAGCCAGACAGCCAGACAGACAGCCATCCCGACAGCCATCCCGACAGACAGACAGACAGACAGACAGACAGCCAGCCAGACAGACAGACAGACAGCCAGACAGACAGACAGCCAGCCAGCCAGACAGACAGACAGACAGCTGGCCAGACAGACAGCCAGACAGCCAGGCAGCCAAGCAGCCAGCCAGACAGACAGACAGTCAGACAGCCAGACAGCCAGCCAGGCAGACAGCCAGACAGACAGCCAGACAGCCAGACAGACAGCCAGACAGACAGCTAGCTAGCTAGCTAGACAGCCAGCCAGCCAGCCAGCAAACCAACCAGACAGACAACAGCTAGCCATCAGACAGCCAGCCAGACAGCCAGCCAGCCAGACAGCCAGACAGCCAGACAGACAGCCAGACAGCCAACCAGACAACCAGATAGCTGGTCAGCCAGACAACCAGCCAGACAGACAGACAGACAGCCAGACAGCCAGCCAAACAACCAGACAGACAGACAGCCAACCAGCCAGCCAGCCAGCCAGCCAGACAGACGGACGGACAGACAACCAGATCGGAATTATCCTCTTTTATACTGATTGTGGGGGGAAGGAAGGTGGAGGTGTGTAGACGGATGACTGAAGGCAGCAAGTATAGTTATCAATGTCTGTTATTTATCAGCAGTGACAGACAAATGGCTGTTGGCTTTTCGGAACGTCTTCTCTCTGTCTTTTTACCGTAATATTCATCTTCTCTTTCAGCTTCTTCGCTTCCTACTCCACCTCTTGCACATTCTATTTTATGTTAAACTTAAAGAAAAATACATGTAAAACTGCTTATTTGGCAATATTAACAACATACTTCAGACACACACACACACACACACGCACGCACACACGCTCGCGCGCACACACACACACACACACACACACACACACACGCACGCGCACGCGCACACACACACACACACACACACACACACACACACACACACACACAACACAACATACACACACATACAAACACACACACATACATGCTCGCGCACGAAATTAAAACCTAAAAAACAAACAAACAAGAAAACAAACAACAACAACAAGACCGTCTCGTTTCTTTTCTTTGCTTCTTCCATGGAACTTTTAACATTCTCCTTAAAAACCACATTTCAGTTGCCTCAATTTTGTTCTGACTTCGCGTTTTGACTGTCCACGCATCACATCCGTACAACAGTATCGGTTCTATATAACACTGAAGAACTCTCTTCCTGACGTCAAATAGGCATTTGTTGGCAAGAACGTTTTTCACTTTCTGGAATACTATTTCATATTTGCCAATTCTGCTGGATACCTGTGATGTGTGTCTGCAGTATTTGGTAAGATGACTGTTCCAAGATATTTAACGTTTAGGAAAAGACAGGCAACATTTATAGGCCATTTTATGAGGAAGGGGATTTGGAGCACCTGGTCACAACGGGAAAGCTGGAGGGAAGGAGAACACCGGGTAGACCCAGGGAGAAAATGCTGGACGGACTTGCAGAGTGACTGGGGATGAGGAGGGTGGGGGAGATGCTAGGGTCAACGAGAGATAGAGATGGTTGGAAGTCCGTGGTCGCCAATGCCATGCGGCAGGGCACCTGATGATGATGATGATGATGATGATGATGATGATGATGATGATGATGATGATCTTGGCTCAATGTTGTGCCATTGGCTGTTATTTTACATAACTGAATTTTGTTTTGTGTTTTTTTTTTTACTGATTACCATGACACTTGCTTCTTATTATTTAACTCTGACCCTTTATTTCTGCTGTCTATTTCTATCATACTCACAAGATTTTTATAAATCTTTCTCATTTTCTTCAAAAAGAACGGTATCATCAGCATAACGAAGATTGTCGATATTTTTTTTCCTCCAAAGTTTATCCCAGAAAATTCTTCCAGGTTCATCATGACGGTTTAATTGTAAAGTGAAAACAAGTCACGTGACGGAGGTTTACGCCTGTACCCTTCAAATAAAATAGAAAAGTGTTATTTTTCTCATACATCCAACTTTTTGCTAATAGCACGTAACTGGCTTCATGGATTTGAAATTCAAATGACTGGCTTTGTCGTCAAGCAGCAAATTTGCCAACAGCTGTTTTATGTTATCGGCGTAAAGGACATGGA
>JAPXFY010001913.1:12500-15000 GCA_030674185.1 Monoplex corrugatus | reverse complement strand
TTAGTGTCTATATCACTGGGGATTTACACATCCTTAGCTTTCTTAGTGTCCATATCCCTGGGGATTTACATATCCTTAGCTTTCTTAGTGTCCATATCCCCAGGGATTTACACATCCTTAGCTTTGATAGTGTCTATATCCCTGGGGATTTACACATCCTTAGCTTTGATAGTGTCTATATCCCTGGGGATTTACACATCCTTAGCTTTGATGGTGTCTATATCCCTGGGGATTTACACATCCTTACCTTTGATGGTGTCTATATCCCTGGGGATTTACACATCCTAAGCTTTCTTAGTGTCCACATCCCTGGGGATTTACACATCCTTAGCTTTCTTAGTGTCTATATCCCTGGGGATTTACACATCCTTAGCTTTCTTAGTGTCCATGTCCCCAGGGATTTACACATCCTTAGCTTTGATGGTGTCTATATCCCTGGGGATTTACACATCCTTAGCTTTGATAGTGTCTATATCCCTGGGGATTTACACATCCTTAGCTTTCTTAGTGTCCATATCCCCAGGGATTTACACATCCTTAGCTTTGATGGTGTCTATATCCCCATGGATTTACACATCCTTAGCTTTGATGGTGTCCATATCCCTGGGGATTTACACATCCTTAGCTTTGATCGTGTCCATATCCCTGGGGATTTACACATCCTTACCTTTGATGGTGTCTATATCCCTGGGGATTTACACATCCTTAGCTTTGATCGTGTCTATATCCCTGGGGATTTACACATCCTTACCTTTGATGGTGTCTATATCCCTGGGGATTTACACATCCTTAGCTTTGATCGTGTCTATATCCCTGGGGATTTACACATTCTTAGCTTTGATGGTGTCTATATCCCTGGGGATTTACACATCCTTACCTTTGATTGTGTCTATATCCCTGGGGATTTACACATCCTTAGCTTTGATTGTGTCTATATCCCTGGGGATTTACACATCCTTAGCTTTCTTAGTGTCCATATCCCTGGGGATTTACACATCCTTAGCTTTGATGGTGTCTATTTCCCTGGGGATTTACACATCCTTAGCTTTGATAGTGTCTATTTCCCTGGGGATTTATACATCCTTAGCTTTGATGGTGTCTATATCCCTGGGGATTTATACATCCTTAGCTTTCTTAGTGTCTATATCCCTGGGGATTTATACATCCTTAGCTTTCTTAGTGTCTATATCCCTGGGGATTTACACATCCTTAGCTTCCTTAGTGTCTATATCCCTGGGGATTTATACATCCTTAGCTTTCTTAGTGTCTATATCCCTGGGGATTTACACATCCTTAGCTTTGATGGTGTCTATATCCCTGGGGATTTACACATCCTCAGCTTTGATGGTGTCTATATCCCTGGGGATGTACACATCCTTACCTTTGATGGTGTCTATATCCCTGGGGATTTACACATCCTTAGCTTTCTTAGTGTCCATATCCCTGGGGATTTACACATCCTAGCTCTCATAGTGTCCATATCCCTGCGGATTTACATCCCAAACTTTATTCATTGCCTTGATGACACATCGCATCGAGAGCTTTGTAAACTTGGTCCACGAAGCTTCTAATTAAGCGGGTTTATTCCATTCTGTTCTGAGGCTCTGTCCTTTCTTTGTTTTAATCTGAGATGGAAGATAAGATACTTGGTTGAGATTGGGGAAGAGTGATGATGGAATACGTGTGATCAATATTCCGTGGATTGGAAAAAAGAATTGTTTACTGCTCGGATTATCCTAGAGTTCTCGTTGACATTACGGTTTATGTCCTTGTGTTGAAAGTTGTTTTCATACCATGTACGTATTCTGTGAAATTTGGACGTTTTTATGCTTCTTTGGGGGGTTGTTCAAAGCTGATGTTGATTAGTCTTTATAGGCAGGTTCTGTGTCATTACACACATAATTCTAGATGAAATCTTATCTTTGTTCTTGAAATTTCAGTGGAACTTTGACTTCTAACATGCCATCAACAAAGAACATGGCTGCAGAAATGGCCCTTCTTAGCAGTTTTATTTTTTTTAAGGAAGAGGAGAAAGTGACTGACATGTGAAACACGTAGTGGCCTTGTTTTGGAACACAACAGGATTAGTGCTTGGCCTTGTCTTGGAACACAATAGGATTAGTGCTTGGCCTTGTCTTGGAACACAACAGGATTAGTGCTTGGCCTTGTCTTGGAACACAATAGGATTAGTGCTTGGCCTTGTCTTGGAACACAATAGGATTAGTGCTTGGCCTTGTCTTGGAACACAACAGGATTAGTGCTTGGCCTTGTCTTGGAACACAATAGGATTAGTGCTTGGCCTTGTCTTGGAACACAACAGGATTAGTGCTTGGCCTTGTCTTGGAACACAATAGGATTAGTGCTTGGCCTTGTCTTGGAACACAACAGGATTAGTGCTTGGCCTTGTCTTGGAACACAACAGGATTAGTGCTTGGCCTTGTCTTGGAACACAATAGGATTAGTGCTTGGCCTTGTCTTGGAACACAACAGGATTAGTGCT
>JAPXFY010001913.1:5000-7500 GCA_030674185.1 Monoplex corrugatus | reverse complement strand
ACTTGCAGAGTGGCTGGGGATGAGGAGGGTGGGGGAGATGCTAGGGGCAACGAGAGATAGAGATGGTTGGAAGTCCATGGTCGCCAACGCCATGCGGCAGGACACCTGATGATGATGATGATGATGACCACACTAACGCTATGTTTGCAAAATCACGTACACGCGTATGAAGATAGATAAATATCAGTGCATGGACAAGCACACGCTGAGGCCAGCACATGGGAGGCCTACTGATGCACGCATATGGGTCATCTAAGCAAACCATCCTTTCCTCATAAGTATTAATCATCCACATCGAACAAAAACAGGAACAACAACAACATCATCAACATCAGCATTAACAACAACAACAACAACAACAACAACAACAACAACAACAACAAGGACAAGAATAAGAACAACAACAACAATAAGAACAACAACAACAATAATAATAACAATAATAACAACAATAACAACAACAATAACAACAACAACAACAATAATAACAACAATAACAACAACAACAACAATAACAACAATAACAACAACAACAACAATAACAACATCAACAACAATAATAACAACAACAACAATAACAACAACAACATAAACAACAACAACAACAATAACAACAGCAACAACAATAACAACAACAACAACAACAGCAATAATAATAACAACAACAACAATAAAAAACAACAACAGTAACAATAACAACAACAACAACAATAACAACAACAACAAGAAAGAAAAAGAGCACACTAATATTGAACCGTTAGCTATAAAGTAACGATCTACGTAAGCTATCAATATGATGTACATTGAGTATCAATTGTACCAACAGGTACATCTCCCTCTCCCCTTTCTTCCCCCTCTCTCTCTCCCCAACTTCCCCGTCTCTCTCCCTCCCCAACTTCCCCGTCTCTCTCCCTCTCCCTCCCTCTCTCCCACTCTCTCTGTCTCCCTATCCCTCTTCCACGCTCCCTCTCCTCTTCTCTCCCCCTCCTTCCGTCTCTCCCTTTGTCTTTCTTCCCCCTTTCTCCCTCTCCTTTCCCTCTTTCACGTCATGACTTTGTTTCTTTGTTTGTTTGTTTGTTTTGTGTTATCGTCCCAGCGTGTTAACGATTAGGGACTGTCTTGAGGATGAAGTATGTCATATAAATGAGGAAGGAGAATGATGTCTTATAGTTTCCATGTCTAAGATAGGCGGTGGTTTCAAGAAGTCAGAGATGAAGGTGAGTCTGAAGGTGGCTGGGGGTCTTTAGAGATATGGTCCAACTGCCGATGAGTGAGAAAGATTGGCTGCCAGGACTAGAGGTGCCCATCCGTGGAGGCTGTCTTGATTAGTTTGTTGAAGCAGCTGAAGAGGGTTTGCTTGCCCTGTGAAGAGAGTTCTTAAAGGCTGAAAGTGGTTGCTTAAGGTCAGGCAATCGAAAAGACAATGCTGGAAGGAGACGAAATCCTTCATACAGGGACACCTAACTGGAGTGAACTTGGTTGTCCTTGTGTTAGTCCTTATCCTGGACACCATGTGCTACAAAAGCCTCAATAACGCAGCCCCCGATTACCTGTCAAGCCTACTTGAGATCTATCTTCCCTCACGTACCCTCCGCTCTGCCTCCGATCCTCTGACGTTTCGCTTTCCACGCACTAAGCTCAATACCTATGGTCCACGAGCCTTCTCTGTTTTTGGTCCACTCTCCTGGAACAAACTTCCTCTCTCAGTCCCTCAGCAACCTACTTTTGTCTCCTTCAAGTCCGCTCTCAAAACTCACCTTTTCTCCTCTGCATAAAATCCTGACCTCACTCAACCCCTCTGTAGCCTGTCTCCGCTCGGAGTGGAATCACATTGTAATATATAATTGTATATAATATGCTCTCTATAATTTTCCATTGCTTTTATTCATTCTCCCCATTTATAGCCATGCTTGTGTGTGTGTGTGTGTGTGTGTGTGTGTGTGTGTGTGTGTGTGTGTGTGTGTTGTGCGCGTGCGTGTGTGTGCGTGTGTACGTGTGTGTCTGTTTTAGCGCTTAGATTTGATTTTATCAAGATTTTGAGCTATATAAATATTTTAATTATTAATTATTATCATTATTATTATTATTATTATTACATCAGATGAGTGATATGTGGAGGTTGGTTGGCGAGGAGAGTAGCTTTGGTTTCGCCTTGACAGTCTGGAATTGTCATGACTTTGCCAGCTATGGGGCTTATGCACAGATCTATGACCTGTACCGTGATCTTTTGACATCTTCAGCATCGCATGGCGTTTGTGTCATTCATACGTATGGAAATTATTCCAAGCACGCAGACGATATCTTGAGAAATTAAAACTGAAAAAAAAAATACTCATACGAAAACACATACATTGACAAATATAAGGTATAGTCACAAATGTCTGTGATAAAACAACAACAACAACAATAAAAACAAATCCCAGAAATGAAACTAATTTTTTAACAGAGTGTACGATTCCATCGATATCATTTATTTATTTATTTATTTATTATTATTATT
>JAPXFY010001912.1:10000-31235 GCA_030674185.1 Monoplex corrugatus | reverse complement strand
GCGATGATGATGATGATGATGATGTTGATGAGAATGATAATAATAATAATAATAATAATAGTGCATTTATAGAGCGCTTTCCGAAACCTCAAAGCGCTTTACATCAGTAAACCATACATATATAAACCAAATAACAGGCTACAATACAAACAAACTCATCAAAAACTATCCACAGGAAATCAACAACCACACAGACACCAAATAATCTCTCTCCCTCTCACCCCCCCCCCCCCCCGCCCACCCCTCTCCCCCCATTTTCAAACACACACACACAACACCCACACACACACAGCCACACATCACACACACACACACACACACACACACACACACACACACACACACACACACACACACACACACACACACACACACACACACACACACACACTGGCATACACCCCATTGTGCACAATTTCATCCAGAATGTCAAGCAGGATCAACCCACTAGCCAAAATCAGGAAAAACACTGTTTAAAGAAGTAAGTTTTTAAACTTGTTTTGAAAGATGGTAGAGTTTTAGAGTGGCGGACGGACTGAGGCAACAAGTTCCATGTCTGAACAGCAAAAACTGCAAAGGCTCTACCACCGTGAGTTTCTCTGTTATATTTTGGCACACGAAACTTCTTGTCATCCACAGAAGAGCGGAGTGATCGAGAAGGTACGTAGACAGTCAAGAGTTCAGAGAGATAGTCAGGAGCAGTTCCAGAAATGATGTGATAACAAAGGCAGCAAATCTTGTATTTTATTCTTTGTTCAACCGGGAGCCAGTGCAGTATCTGAAACAGGGGTGTGCAGTGCTGTGACCTACGTGCCTTGAAGATGAGTTTAGCTGCAGAGTTCTGAACTTGTTGCAAATGTTTGAGATGTTTCTGAGGGCAACCCGCAAGGAGTGAATTGCAATAATCTAACCTAGACAGAATGCATGCAGTAACTAACGTCTTGGTTGCGTCTAATGTAAGGTAGTGTCTAATAGAATTAATGCGTCTAATAATCATAAGTTCCATCTAGGATTGACACTGCGTGACAGGGCTGTACTCTATGCTTACTATCATAACATATCCTGGCGCCAACCAGGCCTGAGAGATACACTCGGTGCTGGTCAGAAGATTTGAGCAACACCCTCGATGAAGCATCCGTGAAGTGGATGAGGCTCGACAGTGTGGTCCAGTCTTCCCAATGAGCCCATGGCATGCCCAACTCTGGGTAGGAACTGGTTAGAGCCCAAAAATCCCACAGTGATTTTTTAAAGGACTGATGGGGATTTGAACCCACAACCATTGCATTAACCACTACACCACGGCGACTAGTTACCTTGCTTTCTTCATTTGATTCTGTGATAAAAAAAAATTGTCTTAGGCCTGGAAATGCACTTAACACATGTACCCAATTAACAATCCTGAAAGTATGTAAGGCTTATGGAACACATACAAATGAATGGACCGGCCAGGCAGAAAATGTATGAAGAGATCACAGAAAACAAATGAGCAAAGCAGAAACAAAGATCAACGTAAAAGAGGAAATTTCAAGCACAGAATGTTCAGAAGGTGGGTTGATATTTATACTGAAACAGCCCCTGGCACCCCCACAGGGATATGCAGGCACTTTTTATACACATATGCACACCATCATAATAATAAGCAATTCATCATCAAATAGAATATTGTCACAGCCCCAAGAGAAGGAAAGAAGGGCCATTTCCCTTATAATGATATTAACAGACAAAAGACAAAACAAGCATGCCGCCAAAGGAAAATAGATGTTTTATTCAACAGATTAAATGGTGTGTGATATGATACAGCACAAAATAAAAACCTTTGAAAAATACAATCCAAGAAAAACAAAAAAATGGAAAGAAGGAAGACTGCTGGGGGTTGTGCAGCAGCACTACCAGCACATTTGGGAAAGGTCCTATGCTTCCAAACCCAAAAGTCTTTCTTCTTTTAATATTTTTCCCTTTGCGTCAACTTCCTCAAAGGTATGTTTTCGTTTTAGACCATGCAGTTTACTCTATCAAGTAAAAGGTATATTTGGTTTGCTCATTTCTGCCTTCAAGCATACCACTGTAAGAAAGAAAGCTCTTCTTTTCTGCTCTCTGGGCTATGAAAATCTCTCTACATTTGCTTTACATACAGTTGGTCCTTGGTAGTCATTTTGTTTTAATAAATTCATTCTAAGGTTGACATAAAAAGTTGTCTCACACACACACACACACACACACACACACACACACACACACACACACACACACACACACACACACACACACACACACAAAAGTCTCCAGAAACACTGCCCATAAGTTTCAGTTTCAGTTTGTAGCCCTCGGAATGAATTCCATATTCACTTATGTCACAGGGGCCACATCAAATAACACTACTAATCACAGAAGATTCACACAAGATGTGACTTTCTTTTCAACCCAATAGTAACCACTTTCACCACCTTGTGGTGTGAGCTACTTCAAAAAAAGATGCATACTATATTACATCTTGCTTTCAAATATTCACTGGGAATTTCGGAGAAAGAACAAAACAGCAACTTTCTCACAAAGTCTCACAAAGCCCCCCAAAACATGTTCATTCACAAAACCACCAAAGATATTAATTTTAACCCCTTCATTGCTCATCCTTTTGGCTACAGTATATGCTAAGAACATTCCAAAGAAACTGAAACATCAAATCATCCCAAAATCATGAACATACATATATAAATGAATCAGAAAGGAACAAAAATTCTTTTTGTGACAATTATGATTAATAGATGCTGAACAAAACTGTCACATAATCTTCCTAAAATGTGATCTCTCTCTCCCTCTCTCTCACACACAAACACACACACACACACACACACACACACACACACACACACACACACACACACACACACACACACTTACATACATGGAGAGGATGCAGAAAGACAGAACTAGGCCAGAATAGAACCCATCCCTTTCAATTACCATCCGTACACCTCCCCTCCCCTCATACAGTACAGAACACACACACAGTGCTACACAACCACTGAGCTTGCTGTACTGAAAAAAGAGCAGTCAAGGGAGTTAAATTCTGTACCTTCAACATTTCTGCAATGTTGAACAAAACTACTGCTACTTTATCAGATGAACAGCATACATAAACAATGCACTGATGATTGTAAAATTATGACTTATGTTTTACAGCAATGGAGCAGCAATGGGGTTAAAAAAAAGGTGCTGAGCAAACTAACTGTTCAATCAAAAGGCAAGACATTTCAAACATAATTCTAATATTACATAAAACTTTACCTGGGTGTTGTGTGAGGATTGCTGTAGTATTTTCAATAAATCCAAGCTGCAGAAACATGCCAACTGTATGTGGGAAGAAGGGAATCAGGAGTTTAAGGTCTGAAATGAGAACAATGGCAAATGAAATGAGGACTGTAAGGTCTGCAGACCTGCCAACCCCTCTAAGCCTGCAATAGTACCTTTATAAATTTTTTATAGTATTTTTTCAAAAACAGTAGTATTCCAAGTATACAAAGAATTATATACCTCATTATAAAGTAGATTCGTCTCGTCATTTGTGGCTCCAGGAACACATATTTTCACATGTATCACTTCTAATGTCTTTTTTCACATGCATCACAAATTCTGAGTTCAAGTGTCTGTTTTCCACATATATTGATCACTATGAGTTCCAGTGTCTGTCTCCACTGAGGCACAATCACATATGATTCACTCAAAAAACATAAATTCTAATGTCTGCTTCGCTACAAACTGCATTGTCAAAATGACAATTTGAAGCCAACAAGGCACACTTTGAAAGTTACTGAGTTGTGTCGGTAGAGCTTGTTGCACTGTGCTCAGTGTGCTGCCTTTTGGTAGCTGACTTGCACTTTTTCAAGAGCTCATCAGAGAACACTGCTTTGTAGCATGGGCCCCCTTTCTTGGACTTCAGAACCATGAGAGCATCCAATGTCTTTGCCCCTATGGATCCCCGAAAGTCAGTCTTGTTTCTTCGCACTTGACTGAAGATTCTCTCACACCCACAGTTGGACACAGGGATGAGGAGAATTGACAGCATGAACTGGGACAGATGTTTCAGTCTAGTGGCACCATTGTGATCTTTCATGGCACCAATCTCCTTCCACTGCAGTTCTGCTGATGGCTGGTTCAACACCACAGGTGGAAGTTCTGCTGCCTGGTACTCCAGAAACTCTCCCTCCAGCTCATCAGGGGTTGTGTTAGGTGGCAGAGTGCATGGGAACTTCTTCAAGAAGTATTTCAAAGAAGATGCTTGAACTGACTTCTGCAGGTTCACATCCGCAAGCTCTGCATGTTTCCATAGAGTTTCCTCGGCCGGGTTCAGCTTCTCTTTCATGTACTTGCATGCCTCCTTGTAGAATGTCTTCACATTCTCCATGAAGATCTGCTGCTGCTTACTTTCCACACAGTCCAGGTGTTCTCGGGTGGTGCTACCAATGAAGATGTCTTCATCACGCTTCATGTTGTATGAGGATTTGAAGTCCACATCCATCAGGGCCCCATTGTTCAGAGCAGCTGGCTTCAGATAACTGACAAGCAGGCGTCTGTACAGTCGTTCCATGTCTCTCTTGATCAGATGGATTCTGGCGCTGTCGGTCTGTTCAAGTTTGTTGACTTGGTTGAACACCTCCAAGACTGTTGCATAGAACAAGACATACAATTTGGTGGTCTTGCGCCGGAAGAAATCCCCGAGTTTTTGCCTCATAGGTGGGTCAGAACTAGATGTACTTGAAGCATGTGATGTCTTCACACTGCATTCTTCCTTGAAGAATTTGTCCAAAGCGTTCCACTGCTCAACTGCTCTGTCCAAGGCAGCCCCAAGAGAGAGCTATCGGGTGGGAACATGCTCAACAACCTTGTGCTCTGGCAAGCCTAGTTCCTTCTGGATCTGCTTCAGGCGTTGCTGTCTGCCAGTGCTCTTGGAGAAATACCAGGCCAGTTGACGCATTGTGTCATCAAGGTCAAACTTGCTAGACTCCTTCATGGCTTTCTTCACAGTCAGACTAAGGAGATGGCATACACATCTGGCCAAGAAGGTCTCTGGATGCTTGTCTTTGATGAACGAGATGACACCTTTGTTGACCCCAATCATGACATTGGCATTGTCGGTTACAAATGCCAGGCAGTTCCTCCAGTCTATCTGGTAAGCCCTTAGCTCAGAGTCCAACAACTGAAAGATGTGTTCTCCAGTGGCTGACGTCTCACATGAGGGGACACTGAGCAGTTCAGTTTTGATAGTTCCATGGGGATCCACAGCTCGCACAACAATGGGAAAGAACTTGTCTTCCCCCTCCTGACTACCATCAGTACCTAACACAAAGGGTCCCTTCATGCACTGCACAAGTTCAGCCTTACTATCTTCAGCACATTCCTTCACAATGGATGTGGTTTTTGCTCTTGCAGAACTGTAGGTATCTGCTATGTTGCTGTCAGGAAACATCTTCTTAAACAACTGTCCAGCATGGTCAGAGGCTGAAAGTGGCACGTTGTGTTCCACCAAAAACGCCGTGAAATATGCCTCTGCACGAATGGGCTGGAGATCAGTATCTTCAGTTCTTTGAATATAATCAACAAGAGAACAGGTGTTTCTTAAGGCTGATGCCTTTGCAATGTGCCTCAACGAAGTCACGTGCTTTTTTACATCGTCGATCCCGCCATGCGAAACTAGAAAATCGAACTCACAAGCACTGCACCTTGCATATGTGCTTCCCACTTTCGATGCAGTGATGCATGGGTACTCTTGTGAGTACGACTGGATGAACTTTTGTTCTCTTTTTGCCTTTTTCTGTACACTTTCACTGCCGGTGCCCAAAGCAGCTTCACCACCACGTTTTCCTTTGCCACTACCACACGGTCTACCTCGTGTCGCCATTTTCTTTTTGCAAAAACGGAAGTCTCACAGTCGGTACGAGACTTTCGTTTGACCCAGTACGAGACTCTCGTTTGACGAGATTCTTATTTATAATAACAAACATGGCTGCGCCCATAGTCCACTTGTTTACCGATCGTGATTGTCTTCTCAGTGGCGCTCTCGGCTCAAAGTCACTACTAGACCTATAATCGTTTTTTTTTTTTGTTTTTGTTTTTTTGCATCGTATCATTTTTTACTCGATCGTAATTTAGTATTATTTAATTATGATCGTAAAATAATACGCCAAAATCGTACTGGTTGGCAGGTCTGGGTCTGAGAAAGAGAAAAGAGGAAAAGGTGTATAATAACACTCAACAATAATAATCGGCACCTAGTGTCTTAAATGTGTTCAAAGTTTCAAGTCACTTTCACAATATCAACAATGATAATTGATGCTTGTATCTTATATATGTCAAAGTTTTAAGTTACTTTCATAACACTGACAATGATAATTGGTATGTACATCATAAATACACTGAGTTTCAAGTCACTTTCACAACACTAAAAAGTAATGCTTTTGGCTAAATTCATTTTGGCACAGACTCCAATGTTTAGCTGCTGATCGCTGACAGCTCAATTCTGAAATCACAGCTTGCCTTGTCCAGTCTGAAATCTCCATATCCACTTGACTTTCGCTTTCTCCAGTTCAACATACACTGCTGCATGATTTAATTTCCATGGATCAAGGAACGAGTACAACAAATTCCTCCTTAGCAAATGTAGTAAGTTACTGAACTGTGACCTTGACTGGCACTTAGAGCAAACCATGAGACAGATGGACCACTAACACATTGAGAAAAAAAACCTTGTTAAAACTACTGTATAATATATAAAACTGATTCATCAAGAAACAGCTGAGAAGTTCTTAAACTCATCTTCATTTGTTTAGTCAATGTGATGACTGAAAGGGGTTACATGCATTCAGACTTATCAGTCTGATCCATCACGAAAGGCTACATATGTGCACAAAATTTTGGACAGTTTCATGAATAAATACTAGTGATGAAATCTTTACAAAGGATTTTTTTATATTCTAGGTCTAATGAAAAAAGTACGGGTCATGCCCATTCAAATAAACATGATAAATATGCTTGGAAATGTTTCAGGCAAACTGAAAAATCACATCTACTGTTTTTATTCACTCATGACTCCAAAAGCATTGCAGATAACACAATAAAAGTAGGCCTACACATCAAATGAAACACAAATGGACAAAGATTCTTTCTGTAACATATAATTTGTAAATACTGACCCAGTCTTCACAAGAATACATGGAAAAGGCTGATAATTTTCATAAGAATCATCATCCAGTTGTGCTTCTTAAAAATTGAATCTAGGTCACTGGTGCTGAACTCATGATCTTTAGCTTTGTCAAGACAAAAATATTCATCACCACTTTTGGCATCTTTAAGAATTTCTTCCAAAACTACAAAGGAGAATGAAAGAGCTTGATAATAAGGCCCTCAAAAAGCTTGAAAAGGCTTGATAACAAGACCACAAGCCAGACTGAAAAAAGCTTCATAAAAAGACCATCAAAGAGACTCAAAAATCTTGATAACAAGATCATCACAGATCTTGAAAAAGCTTGATAACAAGGCTGTTAAACTGAAAAGGCTTAATAACAATACCATTAAAGAGACTTAAAAAGGTATGAAAACAAGACCTGATAACAAGACCTGATAACAAGACCATCAAAGAGACTGAAAACGCTTGATAACAAGACAATCAAAGAGACTGAAAACGCTTGATAATAAGACCATCAAAGAGATTGAAAAAGCTTGATAACTAGACCATTAAAAAGACTGAAAAAGCTTGATACTGAAAAAGCTTGATAAATATACCTTCAGAACTGAAAAAGCACGAAAACAAGACCAGCAAAGAGACTGAAAAAGCTTGATAACAAGACCATCGAAAGGAGCTGGACAGACACAAATATTACACAACAGCTTTCTACGACAACAAGTGAATGAAAATTTCGATCAAAATCCTAACTTTTTCTTTTTCTTCCCCCCTTTCCCATCCCCCATACACATTAAAAGTATGTAAGACTCCCAACCTTGGTTACTTAACTAGTGTGAGAGTCACATGGGTGCTGGGTAATAAAAACAGAATTGTGATGTGAATGAAACAGATAATAAAGATAAACAGTCCTTACTTTCCAGTGCCGACACCCAAACATCTTGAACATCATGCCAGTGTTCTGCGATGACATCCGCTTCAACAACAGTCTTGTGCAAGCCACCAGCTGCTTTACAGATATACGTGACAGAACTCTGCAGAAACTTGCTGACCTGTTCTTTGTGGTCTGTAACATCAACCAGTACAAATCATTTCAAATTTGTTTGTTTCACTCTTTTTTCTATTCAGAGAGAGTGTGTGTGTGTATGTGGTTTGTTTGTCTCTTTATCAGGATGGATGACTGGTTCTCACCAGCCACACATAATGCTTCATGGAAGTGCTGTACATGAAGGCGTCTGCTTCCTGCAAGAACTTGGTAGATAGATGAGGGAGTCAAAGGGTTAAATTTTTTACTCTGCTATCATGGTTGACAAAGTACAATGCTAGTGATTAGGCTGAGGGAATCAAAGGGTTAAATTGTTATTGAGAGAGAACAAACTTATTTCAAGACTTGTCTATGCACAAAGTACAGTAAAATGTGATCCATACACATCTTATATAATCCATTTCACTTCATACCCATAAAGATCTTGAGAAACCTTCAAGTCCATGCAAGCATCATTTGTGATTGCCTTCTCTGTCACACTATGACCCAGATAAGTTGGTGATATGTACATACATGTGCATTCATGTGAATGTATGTATATGTGTATATCTGCATTTGTCTACATGCCTCTCAAATCCATAGTGGAGGAATACAAAGTTAGAAAAGCAAGACTGTTGAGCATGCTGGAGGAATCGAAAGACAATATCGTGAGATCAGTTCAGCCAAAGCTGAGAACTGGCAAAAAATGGAAAGTCCAAGAGGCTGTAAACAATGCCAAGAGAAACCTCAGCATCAAAGAAATAATTGGACACACGCAAACCAACAGACAGGGACTGGGAGCAACAAAAATGCAGTGGTGGTCCAAAGCCAAAGGGAAGGAAAAAAGAGACATGATCATACAGGAGTTGAAGAAAGAAGAAGATGTCAAAAGAGTGCAGAAGGCAGTCCAGCAAGGTCAACAGGGGCAATGGACAACATGGGACAGTGCACTCCAAAGAAGTCTCAGCTGGAACGATATGTGGCACATGGCTCCTCTAAGGATAAGCTTCCTCCTCAGATCTGTATATGACCTGCTCCCCTCGAATGCAAACTTAGTGAAATGGGGGAAATCAGATGACCCAGCATGTCCGCTCTGTCAGAAGAAACAAACAGTGGAACATGTCCTAAGCTCTTGCAAAGTAGCGCTAGCCCAAGGAAGGTATACATGGAGGCACAACCAAGTTCTGAAAGTGATCACAGACGTGGTTAGCGAAAAAACCATGACCCCAAACGCACCAATTGCTATGACAACGTTCTACAAAGCAGGAGGGAAACAGGTCTGGCCCGAAATTGCTATGACAACCAGCACATTGCCAAAGGGTCTTCTGGATGGAGCAGTCGACTGGGAGTGTACAGCAGACCTCCCAGAGTGGAGAAATTACCCAGATGTCATCAGCAAGACAGGCATGAGACCAGACATCGCTCTCCACTCTGACTCCTCGAAACAAGTGATTCTGATAGAACTAACTGTGCCATACGAAAGCAGAATGGAAGAAGCACATATCTACAAGACCGAAAAATACGCCGGTCTTGCCAGCACCCTGAAGAAAGCAGGTCTGCGGGTCAAAATCTTCGCCATAGAGGTCGGGGCAAGAGGGTTTGTGGGCACCTCCGCTTATGATCTCATGAAACAACTCGCCATTTCTGGGAAGAAGAGGACTAGAGCCCTTAAAGCGATGGCAGAGGCAGCAGAAAGGAGCTCAAGCTGGATCTGGGCAAGGAGGAACCAAAAAGGAAATTTTCCTTCTAAAATTACGTTTAATCTAACATACTTACCGTGGTTCACTGATGCAATAAGCGGCAGCGATTTGCCATTCCTGCCTCATAAACAATAAAGTCCAAAGGGACTATAACTCTGAGAGTATCCATGTCTTGCGCATGCGCATGTGCTCTTCCTCTTTACGAGGAAACCAAGACCCTGACTGTGAACGGAAGGAACCAGGAAGGCGGGGAGGACGGGAGGGACTCTGCGTGAGCCACGGTAAGTATGTTAGATTAAACGTAATTTTAGAAGGAAAATTTCCTTTTAATTACACATACTGTACCATGGTTCACTGATGTAGAATAGTGCTACCCGGAAGGAGGGCTTACCTGGTTAACGCCTGGAGGAATGAGACAAGTCAGGGCGTGCAGCAGAGATGGGGTGTTGAGCCACCACAGTGGAAGCGATATCCCTAGATCCACCGTCGCGCAGACGGTATACATCGCGCCGGTAGGATGGAATGAATGTGCCCAGAGAACGCCAATGCGTGGCATCCAGGACACTCAGGGGGCTGGCCCTGAGTGAACGCCAGTGACAAGGCCCATGCTCTAATCTCATGGGGCCTCAGGGAGAAGACAGCCGAATCTGAGCCCGGCCTGGCATACGCATCCTTGATGACTGTTCATAGCCATCGAGAGGGGGATGCGTGGCTAATGGCCTTCTTATAACTTTTGTTGTAAGAGAGAAACAGGTGGTGCTGCTTCTGGCGAGAAGATTTCGTCATCCGGAGCACGGATAGACGTCAGGGATGAATGGAGATAGACAGAGTAGAAGAACCTGGCGACTGGTTCTTGGCCAAGAAGTCCGGGAGTAGGCGGAGAGACATTGAGCCCTCCGGTTCAAAAGCAACATCCCCGGGGAGTCCGCCAAGAGCGTGCACTTCGCTACAGTGCCTCCCGATAGCTACAGTGAGTAGAAAGGATGTCCGAAATGAGAGGAAGTTGGGAGAACACTCCCTGATGGGCTCGTTAAGGCGAAAGTCCCAGGGAGGAGAGAACGAGAAGGAGATCCCCGGCCGGGTGCCGCGGGGGGTCAGGCTTCCCGAAGGGAAGCCCTACGGACGATATCCAGCAGGACAGGGTTGTCCACGAATGAAGGACTACCCGACTGGCTGATGGTATTGCAGATGGCTGCCCTACGTCCCTTCACTGAGGAGGACAAAAGGTTTTTCCCCGACGAAGAAGGCCGTGGTAGTTGGCCCACTGCGAGCGCGGGGGTGACTGGAAAGTTGAGGAGCACCCAGAAGGCCAACTGTGGCAGTGGGCACTATACGTTCCCTGAGTGTCCGGTCTGTGTGCTTGCACCACAGGGCCGATCACTGCCAGGGACAAGCCTAATGGAGACATTGAGGCCTGCACAGCAGTCAAGCCGGAAGGTTTAGAGCAAGGACCGGCCTGTGACAGTGTGTTTTATTGGAGGCACATGGAACAGGTGCAGCAGTTCCAGAAACCATGTTTGGGTAGGCCATCGAGGCGCCACGAGAACCATCGTGGCAGAGTCTGCCCGCACCTTCCGCAGAACTTTCCCAGTTAGGGGAACGGAGGGGAGGCGTAGCCCGACAGGACTGACCGTGGGATGGACTGAGCATGCATGGGCCAAGATAAAGGATCCAGGACTGGAAAGACATACAGATGAAGGCGGCGGTGGAATCTGGTGGCAAACAGGTCCACTTGTGATTTGGACACGCTGCCCACACTGGCTCCAGAACTGCACAGACCCGTGCCTGTTCTGAGGGAAAAATCCTGTGGGAGCTGCGGACGGAGGCCGCAAGTATGTTCATCTTTCCCGGGACATGCATCGCTGAGATCTGAAAGGATTGTTCTGCACACCAGAGTGGAAGCTGTTCCGCTCTCCGAAACAAGGATTGGGAGCGGGCGCCCCTTTGCTTGTTGATGTAACAAGCCATAGTAGTGTTGTCCGTGTCGATGCGAACATGTTTTCCCTTAACTCTTTCATTCCTACAACCCGGTTTTCCGGTTTGCAGGATTCCTACCCTTTATTCCTGTAGCCCGGAAAACCGGGCAGCAGTTAAACCCTCCCTTCCTTCCTACAACCCGGAAAATCGGTTCTGCGTTAAGCGCTTTGAACTTCGCGCGAGTCGCGTCATCACTGCGCGTCATTTATCCTTGACCGGGTCGCTTGCGGGGCAGTGTGTATGAATGGAATGGATGCCAGACTCTTCCCCTACCGTGGGAACGGGCTCGCCGTTATAACCGTACCAGTGTATTGCTGCCGACGTGGCATTTTTGACCAAACCTACGTACGGTACACGGAAAATGGAGGGCGGACATAATTCGGATTCTGATCAGTTTTCTGATGATGATTTTTACAACGCTTTAGCTGATGATGATTTTGATTTGTTTCAATTGAATGAAGAGGAGAGGGCGCAGTTAGCTGCTGTAGTAGAAGCACAGATAGCAAGTGATGATAGTGGAGAGGAGTTGGATGATGAAAACTTGCCACTGTTTTATACTCGGCCAAGGTTTGAGTGGGTGAGTGGAAACTACGTCGCACCTGATCCCACCACCAGGACGACATTCAATCGCCGATCGGGGCCAGTGCGTGTGTTGGACACATCAATGACAGCGATGGAGTACTTTCAATTATTCTACTCGGAGGAAGTGTTCCGTTCTGTGGTTAATTTCACAAACGACAATGCCACCAAAAAACGCACAGAAGAGCCGGAGAAGAACAAAGGTGAGTGGAAACCTGTCACGCTGGAGGAACTCAAAGTATTCTATGGACTGCTGATAATGAAAGACATCGTGCGACTCGACAGAGACACTCACTATTGGAGCACAAGTGCACAACACTTTCTGCTCCGAACTGCGTTTGGTGGTGTGATGAGCCGGGATCGCTTCTTTCAGATACGGAGATACCTGTATTTTGATAATCCAAACACACCTGTTGATAAGAGTGACAAACTGCACAAAATCCGGTACATTCTGGACACCGTCAGGGGAAATTTCGGGAACGAATTTGTTCCCTACCAAAACGTCACTGTCGACGAAGCAATGGTGCCATTCAAGGGGCGTTTGGCCTTCAAACAATTCATGAAGGACAAACCCGTCAAGTTTGGCATCAAACTGTGGGTGCTTGCCGACGCCAAGACAGCCTACTGTTTCAACATGGAGGTGTACACAGGTAAGCACGGGCAGCAGGTGAACAAGTTGATGGGGCTCAGTGCTCGAGTGGTGATTGGCCTGACCAAACCCATTCAAAACTTTGGTCACACAGTCTTTACTGACAACTTTTACACCTCACCTGTGCTGGCAAAGTATTTGTCAAGCAAGGGTACTTACCTGTGTGGCACGATGCGACCCAACCGGATCGGCTATCCCCGTGACCTGGTCAAGACCAAGGCAGAAGAACGCCGGCTTCCCGTGGAGCTACAGAGTGGCGACAATGCGGTGACATGATCGCAACATCGTGGAAGGACAATCGGATGGTGTATTACCTGTCCACTGCCCATCCACCTTTTGACAACTCAGGTGCCATTGCCAAACGACGCCAGAAAGACGGGACTTTTGCCGAGCTTCCCTGCCCCCCAGCTGTGGCTGCCTATGCCGTCAACATGAATGGAGTGGACAGACTGGACCAGAACACCCGACAGAACAAATAAAAAAAAACCATGAAATGGTATAGACGGGTGGAGACTAAGCTGATGGAGACAGCCATCTACAATGCCTATGTCCTGGAGGGAGAGGTGACAGAACACAAAGTTCAAGGACAAAGCAAACGAGACCTGCTGTCATTCAAACTGGACCTGGCCCACCAACTGATCGGTCTTCAGTACATGGAAAGGACACACCCTGGCCGGCCCAGAACAGAGGAAAATGCATCAGATCCCCGGCTTGATCGCACAGACCACTGGCCAGTCCGTGGAGTAGGTGACGACCACACCTGTGTCGTGTGCACAGCACGACACAAGAAATACAGGGAAACCCACCCTGGTGTCAGCTACACAAACAATCCCTTCAAGAAATCGAAGACCACAATCATGTGCGAAAAATGTGGAGTGTATTTGTGCAACAACCAGCGTGACTGCTTCAAGGTGTTCCATACACGTGTCACCTATGTGTGACATGTGACAATGTAACTGTGACATTGACTTGTGTACATAGAAACTTTCTCGTTGTAAATATCTTCTGTACATAAAACTAGGTCTTAAAAAAACAAAAGATTTTGGCTCAATGACACTGTAGCAAAAGAAATATTCTTTGTAGGACAGTATCAAAAACTTCAAACAATCCATGTGGTGGGTAGGACAAATGCAGTGACAATGTGACAGTCTTTCTATGGATATGACCACCATTGTGGCACGGAGATTCACAGGAGGCACTGCTCGGTGAGTACCTGCATGAGGTGTACACTCTGCAAGCAAAACACTGTCCTGCATGCTGTGCATGCTTGCATGTGTTGTGTTTGTCCCCAAAATTACCTGTTTGACACCTGAGTGTCACCAACCATGTCACCCTGTGGTGTCAACATAGTCTCAGACAAATTCTCACATCAATTCTGTACGCAACGGTATGTGACATTCTTAATTTATTGTAGATAGTGACACTGCCGCAACTCTCCAAAGTTAGTACCCCTTTTTAAACTTTCTTTATTTTCTCTAAATCCAGGAATGAAGGGAACATATGTATTATAGAAAGCTAGGAATAAAGGGAAGTAATGATATATAGATATATAGGGATGAAAGAGTTAAGAAAGGGGAGAAAGTCTCTGGGGGCTTGAAAAAACTGCCTCCAGTTCCAGAATGTTGATGTGACAGGAAAGGAGGTCTTGTGACCATTGACCTGCTGCTGTTAGCAGGCCCACGTAGGCCCCCCACCCGGATTAGGACGCATCAGTGAACAAGTCCGTTGAGGAGGGGTGTGTGTGATATGGACTCCCTGGGCTAACCGGGACCGGGAGTGCCATTTGCTCACTGATGATTGGTCCCAAGCAACCCTGGGGAAAAGCCCTGAACTGGAAGAATCGGTTCCTCGAAACGAATTGGAGGTACGTCCTGTCCCTTGGGTGAATAAAGAGATGGGAATACGCATCTCTGAGATCAATGGAAATCCCCCAGTCATCCGGGAGCAAGGCATCACAGATGGACCTAGGGTTTCCATCTGAAAGTGTCTATGTGTCGGGACAGACTGCCCACAGGATCGCCTGTGGGTGGGTGCTTGCCCTAGCCCCTTTGGGGCTGAAGAAGGCGCAAAACGTCTCCTGTGGAGGCCCCTGGAAGGTGGGGGAGCCGCCGGAGCAGGGCGCTTTGCCGCGGGGCAAGCGGGACCAGAGTGAAGGGCGAGGTCTCTCCTGATTTCGTCCTGACTCTTGATAGTGGCCTGCACGTGGGTCCCGAAGAGGGAACCAGAACTAAGTGGCACAGCTCTCGAGGAAGCTCTGGCAGATGAGGAGCGGGTGACCAAAGATGGTAAGAGTACTGCATTTGGCTTTGACAGGACTGAATTGAGGTACAATCTGGCGAAGGGCATTGGCCGAGTGCTTGAGGTCTTTCCGCCATGGAGTGAATGGGAGCAACCATTGCGGGAGAGACAGGTGACTGACGGAGAGAAGCGGGCTCGTAGTCTGGGTCCTGAAGAGCGGACACCAGACCACACCCAAGAAGGAATCCACCACCAGACCCCTCCTGGCAGTCTCCTCCCAGTTTGCCAGGCAGCGCTGCAAGAGGGTGATATGCCGCTGCTGGGCCTGAGACCTCTCTTGCGCTAAGAGGAGGTTATCCTGTGTGAGGGAGAGTGGCGACTCTGGAATGGCCTCATGGACCGTGAGGACCACTCTGTGGAAAGGGAGTTTCTCTGGCCTCAGGAATTTCCCGTAAGCCAGCTCCAAGGAAGTCGGGCACAGAGCCTGGAAGGATGTCCTGTGCCTCAGTGCCCCTCACCTTGCTATGGGCCCTCCTCACCGAGTCAGCCACCAAGCCTGACTCTTTTAGGAAAGGGGAGGCTGGGGCTGTGGAGTCAGTGTACCCCCGGCCCGCCTACAGAGGAGGCGATGGACTGTGGAGTGCCCAAGTGTGGGCAAACTCCAAACGGACTGGGGTCAGAAGCCCCGGGAAGGCCCCCTTGGGGAGGAATCCGACCTGGGGGGGGGGGGGGATCCAGAGGGGTGGTCAAGGTAGACGCCTGCGTGGGTGGGGCCCGGGCATAAAGCAAGGCTATCAAGTATACCCTGCGAACGAGGCAAGGGGAAATCCCATAGATGGGTAGTGCTGCCATGGCGCCATGTATGGTGCCATGGGAGGCGTCATGGGCTGAGCCGATGGAGTCCCCGGATCCCCAGTGCCCAAGGGGCCAGCCTGCTGGGGGTCGGTTGTCATTTGCCAAGACGACTAAGCGCTCTGTCCACAATGGGACAGAGATGTGCCAGCCCGCAGTGGGTCGCTTGGCATTTGCCAAGGCGACCAAGCACTCTGTCCGGATGGGACAAAGAGGTTGGAGCGGGGGCACAAGCAGGCTGCAGGGGAGGAAAGGAGACAACCTGGGCGGATCTACGATCTGACGCCCGTAATAGGGGGGTTGTCTCCCTTGGCCCGCCTGGCGAACCAGGGGGTGAGCCATTTTCTGCCGAAGTGCTGGCCCTCCTGCCTCCCGAAGGAGACCCATACCCGTGTTGCCCTTCAGCCATAGGGGCTGAAGCAGTAGCAGCTGAACCGGGGTTGAGCTGTACGGAGGGGGCGAGTACGGAATCGACAGAACCACAGCTGAGTTGATTACCGTGAGGGGCAGTGTGAAGGCCGCAAAATAACAAAAAGTCAACAGAGCCGAAGCTGAGTTGAGGGCTCGTGGTCATGGCAACAGAACCGTAGTTGAGTTGTGATGACCAAGCCAGGGCGGACCTTGGTCTGACGCCCCCGGCAGGGGTGTTGTCACCCATGACCCACCTGGCTAAGCAGGGGGTGAGCCTTTTTCAGAGCCGCAGCTGCGTTGAGGGCAAAAGCAGGCTGCAGGGAGGGAGAGAACCTGGGCGGATCTATGATCTGACGCCCGTAATAGGGGGTTGTCTCCCTTGGCCCGCCTGGCGAACCAGGGGGCGTCCCGCTGAATCCGAAATGGGACAGAGAGGTGCCAGCCCGCCGTGGGTCGCTTGGTATTTGCCAAGGCGCCCAAGTGCTCTGTCCGGAATGGGACAGAGGTTGGGGCGGGGGCAGCAGCAGGCTGCGGGGGGAGGAAGGGAGGCAACCGGGGCGGATCGACGATCTGACGCCCATAAAGGGGGTTGTCTCCCTTGGCCCACCTGGCGAACCAGGGGGTGTCTCGCCTGGCGAACCAGGGGGTGAGCCAGTTTCAGTCAAAGTGCTGGCCTTCCTGCCTCCCGAAGGAGACCCATACCCAAGTCACCCTTCAGCCATAGGGGCTGAAACAGTATCAGCAGAACCGGAGTTGAGCTGTACGAAGGGGGCGAGCACAGAATCGACAGAACCGCAGTTAAGTCGATAACTGTGATGGGCAGTGTGAAGGCCGCAAAATGACGAAAAGTCAACTGAGCCGCAGCTGAGTTGAGGGCTCGTGGTCACCGCAACAGAACCGTAGCTGAGTTGCGATGACATGGCGAGAGAGTGAGAGTGAGAAGACGTAGAAGGGAGAGACAAAGATGAAGAGAGAGCGGGTTTTGGTGCGCCGGTCGAACCACCGGTCTGTGGGTTGGAGAATTCGGCGGGCGAAATCTTCTGAACCCTCGCTTTGCCACCCAATCGCTTCACATAAGTTTCTCCCTTAAACGAAAACATAGGCAAGACACAAAAACAGCAACGAGAATCGAATGATCGCGTAGAGAAATCGAAAAATACTTAGCTGCTCAGAGAGTACGAGGCGAGCTGGAAGATGGCTGCCGAGAAAAGAGGAAGAGCACATGCGCATGCGCAAGACATGGATACTCTCAGAGTTATAGTCCCTTCGGGCTTTATTGTTTATGAGGCAGGAATGGCAAATCGCTGCCGCTTATTGCATCAGTGAGCCACGGTACAGTATGTGTAATTAAAATGAACTTCATAAGGATTAAATTCCCTACAGATGATGTGTGCCCCGTTAGCACATTGGTAAAACCGCGTACCGCAGTTCTGAAACGCAGAATCGCCCAGGTTCGCTCCCCGGCGTGGGAAAAAAAAAAAAAAATAGACAACAGCAGAAGGGCATCCAGGAGTCATAACCTGGATGTGGCCCGGCCCCCCGAGAGTGTAAGGAGTTCAGGGCCGAAACACATGTCTAAAGGGGGTTACTTCTCTGAAGACCTTCTGTTGTCTAGCTCTCCCTAGAGTTTCTTTCTACCTAAGACAAAGAGATGTGGGATTTTTTAAAAAAAATTTTCCCTTTGTTCACACTTACCTGCACTGTATTTGCCATGTTTCATCTGAAGAAGATTCAGGCCAACAGCAACCAAAAAGGCCTTGTAGACATACAGCTGTGGAATATCATCTGCACACACAACTCACATCACTAAACACTCATTCAACATATTCCTGACAAAGTCAACAGTGAAGCTCTTCAACACCAGTACGGAAGTTGAAAGTCCACAAACCTAAGAATGATCTAAATGTTTTAAAAGAAGTCTGCAAATCTTTTTACCTGATCTGATAAAAGTCTGCCTCACGTTCTTCTGATTATTTTAAATAATGAATTTACTCTGTATGCCACAATTCAACAATCTGTCTGTCATGCAACACACTGCTGATGGCAATTCAAAACGACAGATTTCCTGTATCACCCTAGCAAAACAAAAACAAAAACCCTGCATGTATGTATACGCTATACAGTACTGTGCTGTATTCTACTGTTGTATGACACAGCATGCTTTTAGGGAGAGAAAATGAGTATGTGTGCACCAGCATCCTAGCATGCATTTGTGAGTGTGTTATATATACATCATTCTTGTATAGCAGTATCCTTCAAACTCATCAGGCCTCACTGTGCATGAAACATAATCAGACATTTTAAAGAAGCAAGGACAACTGAAGTTGTTAGGTGAGCTGACCACATTCCACTATGTTGCTGCACAGTCTGCATCTTCTGTGAGTGAACACTTGGTGTTTTCATGTTTTCATAAGTAAGTCACTGACAATGACTTACAGGATCTTTAATGTGCATATCTGATATTCTACCTGCAAATACGTATGAAGGGAATTTAAACACTGGAAGGTCTCCATACATGTTGATCTGGGATCGAACCCAGACCTTCTGACTGGAAGTCTGATGTCTTACACACTTGACAAATGTGCTGGTCGCTACACATATAAAAGAAGTGTTGATAGGACTTATCTTACAGACAGATTGAAAACAACATTAATATGGAGGTTCAACAGTCAGTGTGATAAAGCTTTTTAAACCTCCCAATCTGTATGTGTGTATTATACAAGCAGGTGTGTACATGAAAAGGCAAATGACTGCTGAATGTTAAAGGGACCCAAAAGGGACACAGGAGGTGACAGCATTGCCCAACAGGTTGATAAAAGGGTATGTGGCACACACTCTTTATCCACAAAATGTGTTGTGTGTGTTTGTGTGTACACGTACATGAGTGTGTGTGTGTGTGCGCATGCTTGCATGTATGTGTGTGTGTGTTCATGTGTGTGTGTCTGTATGTAAATACGTGTGTGAGAGTGTCTGTATGTCTGTGTGTGTGTGTGTTCGTGTGTGCATGTTTGTATGTATATACATGTGTGTGAAAGTGTGTCTGAATGTGTGTGTGTTTCACATGTGTGTGTGAGTGAGTGTGTGTGTGTTTGTTTGTGTGTGTGTGTTGTGTGTGTGTGTGTGTGTGTGTGTGTGTGTTGTGTTTGTGTGTGTGTGTTGTGTGTGTGTGTGTGTGTGTGTGTGTGTGTGTGTGTGTGTGTGTGTGTGTGTGTGTGTGTGTGTGTGTGTGTGTGTGTGTGTGTGGTGTGTGTGTGTGTGTGTGTGTGTGTGTGTGTGTGTGTGTGTGTGTGTGTGTGTGTGTGTGTGTGCATGTATGTGTGTGTGTATGTGTGTGAGCATGCATGTGTCTGTGTGTGTGCCTGTATGCCTGAGTGAATGTGTGAGTATATCTGCTGTCTGCGTGTGTGTGTTTGTATGTGCACACGTACATGCATGCATGTATGTTAGAGGTAAAACACACACAAAGGGACTGACCTAAGAGAGGCACAGTGGTGACAGCATTGTTCAGCAGACTGACAAAAGGGTCTGTGTCACCCAGCTCTTCGTCCCCCATCACCAGCTGCAGCAGCACTTCCAACAGCTGACAGCCCAAACCCTGAAACAACATTTGAATAGCTATTGTCAGTAGGTTTTCACCTGGTCACCTGATGGTAGCCACTGATGCATGTCCCGTCAGCTGTCTCAATACCCTTCTGTCTACAGTGCGTCTTTTCCCCCATGGTGAATTTCCAGCTGCCTCCTCTGGCCATTTCCTTTTGAACAAGACAACTGATGGGGTTTTCTTTTGTTTCTCTAACCAGAAGAACAAGAAAATCAACGTAAGCGCGTATCGTACAAGACAAAACAAAACAAGCGCAAATTTTCGGCCAACTAGCCTTTGTCAAGCGCGAACGCACGGTCACAGACAGATCACAGATACCAAACAATGGATAATAAAAACGGGACTAAAAACTTCCCTGCCGCCTCGTCCAGTGGATAAGAAATGGAATGCCCATGTCGTCATGAGCAGTAGTAAGAAATGGGGAGAGGGGAGGCAACTATGATGTCAAAAGGGAAGTGAGATGACATCATAGTTGCCTCCCCTCTCCCCATTTCTTACTACTGCTCACGACGACATGGGCATTCCATTTCTTACCCACTGGACGAGGCGGCAGGGAAGTTTTTAGTCCCGTTTTTATTATCCATTGTTTGGTGTCTGTGATCTGTCTGTGACCGTGCGTTCGCGCTTGACAAAGGCTAGTTGGTCGAAAATTTGCGCTTGTTTTGTTTTGTCTTGTACGATACGCGCTTACGTTGATTTTCTTGTTCTTCTGGTTTGTGTTTGCTTGGGCGCGGGCAGTCAAACTTGTTTTGGATTTTGTTTCTCTATTTTTTTTTTTTCTTCAGAGAGTGGGAAGATTCATGAGCTGCAATTCCCACATGCACTTGAATATACAAGTAGGCTTTTACTTGTATGGTTGCTTTTCATTCCATCATTAAGACAGTCATATCCCATCTTGGGGAGTGTGCAAGCTGCATAATTTCTGAGTTTCCATATGCCAATGAACACTGACACTGCTGACAGGATCTTTAATGTTCGTATTTGATGGTCTGTGAGCATATACACATGAAGGGGATTCAGGCACTAAGCA
>JAPXFY010001912.1:0-5000 GCA_030674185.1 Monoplex corrugatus | reverse complement strand
CTGAAGGAAACAGGAAACTAGGACAATCTGATCTGCTGCTGACCCATTTCATCAAATCATCAAACGTTCTGGGCAGTCCCTCTCCTCCCTCCTTCATGTCCTTCCTGGCTGGCAATGGACATGATTCTTTCTCTTTGATCCCTGTACTCTGTCTGCAGTGAGAATCCTGTGACTGGGATGCTGCTGCCGGGGGTTCTACACCATCACCACAAGTGTTTACCAGTTCTGTTGCACTGTCCACGTCCTTGGAAGGATGCACTTCTGAATGGCCACACTTGTGTTGAGTACCACAACCACAACCAGAAGACACACTACATTTACCTGTAGAGTCAGAGCTTTGGCTATCACCCGTAGAATCAGAGCTTTGGGCATCACATGCCCCTGCTGCACACACGGTTTCTACACTATGTTCTTGGCTATCTCCTCCAATGTGCAATGTTTTAAGACTGTGGGAAACACTCGTGTCCTCTGTAACTGCAGGCAATGAAGTGTGGTCACCATGTCCTGTGGTAGACTGTGTGCTCTGTTCAGTTCCCCTGATGGTTGGGGCAACACCAGATCCACCTTGTGTGGCTTCCATGTCACCATCTTCAGCACCCACTTCCATTTGACTGAAAGAAAAATTAATATTAACAATACTTATGATAACAACAACAACAACATCATCAACAACATCAACCATCATGATGATGATGATGATGATAATTATAACACCATTTGTATGTATGGCGCAAACAGCCCACATCAAAGCGTGCTTGTTGCACTTTATGTGGCAAAGCAACAACAAAATCCACAAAATAATAAGGGGGGGGGGGGGGGGGGGGCTGCCATGTAACGCAATATAAACACAGTCAGACACATATACACACACACCAAGGCTGCATAAACTCAAAAACAACAATAGATAGATCATCATATGAAATCTGAAATAGGCAGTAGTAAGACAAGCCCACAAAAACCATGTACAGAAGAAAAATGTACAAATCACCTGATAACTAACAGTCTTTCACACATACACACACATATACACACACACACACACTCACTCTCACACACACACACACACACATACACACACATATACACACACACACACTCACTCACACACACACACACACACACATACACACACACACATACACACACATATACACACACACACACACTCACACACACACACACACACACACACTGACTCACACACACCACACACACACGCATGCACACATACACACACACACACACACACACACACACACAACACACACACACACACACACACACACACACACAGAGAAGACAAAACACTGACTCACTGACCATAGTTTGACCAGGAATGGGAGAACATCCATGACACTGTCCCTGACATCAATGAAATCTTACAAAAACACACACACACAAACACACAAAGACAAAACACTGACTCACTAACCATAGTTTGACCAAGAATGGGAGAACATCCAAGACACTGTCCCTGACCTCAGTGAAGGCCTGAGAAGCGATGGCAGCAGCCATACGAACTGATGCTACAATCAGAGGGTGCAGTAATGGCTGCACAACACATACAGTCATAAAATTTACTAAAAACCAGAATTTGTTAATTATGATAACAAAAATAAACTAAAGTTTAACCACTGTAGGACCTGATAATGAATACAGTGGACTTTTTCATGATTAAATTAAATCCGACTACCTTCATGATTAAATCAAATCGACTAATGTGAACTTTCGGCAAAATCAAACAAAATGGAATCAGCTTCAATTTTCTGCCGTGGTACAGTCTGTGCAAAATTGAGGCAGATTCAATGCAAAACTGAGGTAATGTTTATGAGAATCTTTCATTTCGCTGACAGTGACTGAATACTGACTAACAAGAATAGAAATATATTCTCAAAAATCCAGAAAACATTATCTTAGGATAGTTAAAACACTCCCACTATCTACATTCATAACATTCGATTATCTACACTCACAACACTCCGTTACCTACACCCACAATACTCAGTTATCCACATCCACAACACTCAGTTATCCACACTCATAATACTCAGATATCTACACTCACAACACTCAGGTCAGAGACAGGAAGGGCAAATTGTCAAAAAGACTGAAAGGTAGGCTGGTGGGGCCTAGGCCCCTGGTGGGGTGCAGTTGGGGGGTCCGAGGGGCTTTTGCCCCCAGAAGGAGAAGATTTTTCACTTTCTAAGAGGCAAATTATGGTCTCTCCTTGCATGATTATATGACAATAGTGTTTAACCAAATATGTATGAAAAGGAATAATTTACAAATCTCTAATATCACCTGTGCATTTATAGTTATCCCTCAACACATACTCACAACCTGATCAATGTGTAGTCTTATTCTTTATAGCCCAGTCAGCTACATAGCCTGTATGCATATCAGGGTGCTTTGGTCATATAAACACATTTCATTCACTGATATTTCCTTATGTTTCACTTCATTTTTAGAACAATGGACAAAAAGTTAATTTACAGAACTTTGTCAGAACTGAAAAACAGCCAAGGAAGAAAACTAAGTCATTACAGTTATGCAAACTTAAACAGCTCCAAACCTCTATAATCTCTAAAGCTTAAAACATCATATGACAATGGTTTAAAAAAAACTTTAATTCTCTTACCAAAGTAAAACTACAAAATATAGTGGCTTGCATTTATCCTGCCATTTCCCATCAATTAATTCACACAAATATTCCATCCAAGAACAGCAAGAGTAACTGAAGTCTTTTTCCAGTACAGCAAAAACATTCAGTGCCTCACAGTTCTATTTGTTATGGAAGAACTTGCTCTCTATTGCTTCTTTTCAGTCTTGATGTGATTTATCAGCGCCTTTTTGCCATTTGAGGTGTAGTTCAGAAAATCACAACACACTGAACACAAGGCTTTGCCCGCTTCGCCAATCTTCATGATAATGTCTCGAAATTGCACCTCTGTTTTCCTTTCTTTTCCATCTTCCTTTCACGGAATCTCTTTTTTTTTTTCTTCAAGCCGTTTAAAATTCCAACAGAATTTTACATCATCACCTTTATCAATATCATGGACAAGCATCATTTTGTCATCATCAGCAAGCTTCCAAAACATGATTCCTTTCACTTTAATGTATGGTCACTCTGTTCAAGCGAGAACGTTGAGTGAATGCAAATTCTCAAACAGAACAGAAACAAAGCCCATATTCTCAATCAGGTAAATTCAACATTCTTTTGAAGACAGAAATCATTTTGGAACTGACTATCAATTGACACCAAAGTGAGTTTTTACATTCAGGCACTAATGTGCTCTCAAATTTTCTCAACGGTTTTGCACGATTCACGAGAATGGTCTGCGGGGCGCTCAAAAATACAGAATTCCATCTCCTGTCAATTATTTACACCCACAACACTGTTATCTAGGCTCATAACACTCCACTATCTACACTCACAACACTCAGTAATCTACATTCACAACACCCACATCACTCAATTATCTCACTCATCACACTTTGGGAACAACAGCTCATGGACAACAACAACAAAAATCAGTTCCCACTTACAATGCTGACTGTTCCAATGGCAATCTGCTGAAGAAAATAGAAGACACCATTTGCAGCACTGAGCAATGCGTCATGGGCTGTGCTGAAGGCGCTAGCTTCCAGAGGCAGCGCCTGGTCCTCGTCATTTTGACACAGAAAGCTCAGCATGATCTCCAGGCTGTTGTAGTGCAGGCACAGTCTGTTTACATACTTCTGAAGCTGTCAAGAGAAAATGAAATGTTTATTATTATCACTTCACCATTCTTCGTATTGTGACATTGACACTAATACTGACACTGACCCATGTACAATATCATGAACTCATTCTCACACAGGGACATGGGAGAGGAAGAGAAAGAGAAAGGTGAATGGGGACTGGGGACTGGGGACTGGAGTACATGATAAGAGAATGAGATACGTTACAACAGACACAGCAAATATTCACAAATTATCGCAACAAAGGCAAGTAGGGCAACCAGAGTCAAGGAACCAGAGCCAACGTCACAGCTGTAAGCAGGCCTAAATTGAGTTAACGGGAAACCTTCTTTTCCTTATTTATGATCTAATTGATTTATGATCTAATTCATTACAGACACATGATGAATAGATCTGTTTCCATGCAAGTTTAAACATTTCAAATAGGAAAAAGACTAGGCGTAGATACAAAAGAAAGGGTGTTCCAAAGTCTATCCATGTGCCTGGTTATTTCTCTGTTTGTTGTTTATCTGTCTATCTACCTGTTCAACTCATCTAAACTTGCCTCTCATTATGTCTGTCTATCTGTTCAACTCATGCAGACAATACTTTCCTCTCATTATGTCTATCTGTTCAGTTCATGCAGACAACACTTTCCTTTCACTATGTCTAGATAATTATTCAGCTCTTCTAGGCAACCCTTTCCTCTTTTTATGTCTATCTGTTCAGTTCATGCAGACAACACTTTCCTCTCATTATGTCTATCTGTTCAGTTCATGCAGACAACACTTTCCTCTCATTATGTCTATCTGTTCAGTTCATGCAGACAACACTTTCCTCTCATTATGTCTATCTGTACAGCTCATGCAGACAACACTTTCCTCTCATTATGTCTATTTGTTCAGTTAATGCAGACAACACTTTCCTCTCATTATGTCTATCTGTTCAGTTCATGGACAACACTTTCCTCTCATTATGTCTATCTGTTCAGTTCATGCAGACAACACTTTCCTCTCATTATGTCTATCTGTTCAGTTCATGCAGACAACACTTTCCTCTCATTATGTCTATCTGTTCAGTTCATGCAGACAACACTTTCCTCTCATTATGTCTATCTGTTCAGTTCATGCAGACAACACTTTCCTCTCATTATGTCTATCTGTTCAGTTCATGCAGACAACACTTTCCTCTCATTATGTCTATTTGTTCAGTTCATGCAGACAACACTTTCCTCTCATTATGTCTATCTGTTCAGTTCATGCAGACAACACTTTCCTCTC
>JAPXFY010001911.1:12500-17500 GCA_030674185.1 Monoplex corrugatus | reverse complement strand
CACAGAGAAAGAAAGAAAGAAGAACAGAGATGGACAGACAGATAGACAGACAGACAGACAGACAGTGCAGACAGATAAGAAGCATATTAGAAGCACGTCATCCGACCAGACAGTCTAAGCACCACCACTCCTCTTATCCTATGCTATACCCACACCTCATCCTGTTTTGATTTCAAAGAAACTGGCCAGGGCTGTGTGTGTGTGTGTGTGTGTGGAGGGGGGGTGGGTGGGCAGGGAAGGCATCACCCATATCAACTTCACCACCTCCTGCCAGTAAAGAAAACAGAAAATCCCCTTCCATCCCTGGTAGTCCTCAGAAACATCCTCATGTCTATCCTCAGCTCGTGCTGTCAACAGGAAACCAGGTCCTAACAGCCTTACCAGCCGCCTGATGGCTGCTCCCAGCATTATTCCCCTTTACGCCCCCTTTTTGCAGACAGTTATGTCCCCTGGAGACTGTGCGCAGTTCATTTCGCTCTTCATTTACGCAAGAGCGCAACGCAAGGGCGGTAATCATGAAATGAAGTTTGGCTCGTGCTGCCCTCTCCCTCCTCTACCCACCCCCCCTGCCTTTTTTTTTTTTTAAAAAGGTTAGTTTGAGGTTTAGTTCTGATACAGTGAGAGCGCTTCTACGACACATTTGTTCCTGACAGTTTCTCTCTCTTTCTTTAGTGTCTGTCTCTGTCTTGTCTTTCTCTGAGTCTTTGGGTGTCTCTGTGTCTCTGTGTCTCTGTGTCTCTTTCTTTGTCTATCTGTCTTTTCTGTCTTTCTGTCTCTCTCTCTCTATCTCTGTCTCTCTCTGTCTCCCTCTGTTTCTCTGTCTTTCTGTCTGTGTGTGTGTGTGTGTCTCTCAGTCTCTCTGCCCCGTCTCTCTCTCTTTCTTTCTTTCTTTCTCTCTCTGTCTCTATCTGTCTGTCTGTCTCTCTGTCTCTCTGTCTCTATGTCTCTGTATCTGTCTGTCTGTCTGTCTGTCTGCCTGTCTCTGTCTCTCTCTCTCTTTCTCTGTGATTCTCTATCTCTGTCTGTCTGTCTGTCAGTCAGTCAGTCTGTTGGTCTGTCTGTCTGTCTCTTTGTCTATCTGTCTGTCTCATATTTCTCTCTATCTCTTTCTCTCTCTCTCTCTCTCTCTCTCTCTCTCTCTCTCTCTTCTCTCTCTCTCTCTCTCTCTCCTCTCTCTCTCTCTCTCTCTCTCCCCTTCCCTCAGTCTCTCATTATTTTCGTTTGTATGTTTCCTAACAAAAAATAAATAAGAATTGTTGTTGATGCAAAACGAAATCTGAGAATGTTTCAACCCAACACGTAAGTGTATTGCCTTGCTGTCTATGTCACCTGAGGTAGTTCTATAGATCTATACACAAGAAAAAATGTTTAAATTACATGTTCACAGGAAAATCATATTTCAGTAAAGTGCAGAACAGAGAAACCAAACTTATTTTCAGTTTCTCTCATTCTTTAGTTTTGTTTACAGTTGTCTTGTTCTGTTCACATTCAATAGTCGTACGATGGGAAAGTTGTTCAAATATCTCTAAGCATGGTGGGACATTTTGTTCCGCTTTTATTTAATCTCACCAACATTTCCATTTTTGAATGAAAACTTTAAAAAAAAAAAAAAAAAAAAGCTTACAAGAAAAAATCTATATCAAATAGATCTATCTCTAAAAAGATATTATAGGAATTTATCTGATTTATAAGGTTATACAGACAGACCAAACAGGAAAGCTGGAAGGAAAGAGAGCACCAGGTAGACCCAGGGAGAAGATACTAGACGGACTTGCAGAGTGGCTGAAGACAAAGAGGTTGGAAGAGGTGATTGTACCAACAAGAGGGATAGAAACAGATGGAAGGTCATGATCGCCAATGCCATGTGGCAAGGCACTTGATGATGATGGCAGACAGACAGACCTACATGTACATCACTATATCCCGATTAAGAATATTGATAATTATAAGACGTGACCAGAGATCTATGTCTGATTTATAGATGTAGGTCTGTGGATGTGACTGGTGAAAACAAATGTGACCCCCCACCACGAAATCAGTCTTAACTAGCATTTTGAGATATACGTATCACTGGAAAGTGTACATTCTGTTGATTATTTTGGTACTTGAATAAAAAGCTTGCACTCAAAAAAAAATGTAGAAGTTATGTATGTTTAAAGTCATTAAGTTGTATGACGGACATTTTGAGAAAATAGACTCTAAAGTTTCCGTGTGCTCTCCTTCACATTTTCCTTAAATTTCTTTATTTGGTGGCTTTGACCCGGTTTGTTTCTGATTTTACCTGTCATTATCTGAAAGGTGCATCAAAGAGCTTTCCGTCAGTATATTACATGTGCGGATAAACTGTACAGGTTACGGTTCATAATAAGAGACAAAAATAGATACTTTTGGTAGAAAATTGCGTTCTTTCTGCTGCAATCAGTGCATTAAAATACCATTTTATATTAATTAATTAATAATATCTTTTTCAAGGAAAAAAATTCTGTAGGGGATAGATTACAGTCTACAGAAATCAATTTTGAAAAAAAAAGTCAAAACACCCCAGATAGACCCTCAGTCACCTTGTCAGCTCCTAATGCTGTTCGACTGACAGCGAGTTAAGACTGATTTCGTGGGTGGGAGGTCACAAATGTTCTTCGGACGGTCACAAAATATGGATAACTCTTGATAAGACAGAATACGACTCGTAGACTGACAGAACCATGCACAGAGTGGTTACATCCATAACCTACATGAAGACATGACAAGAAATTAAGCACAATGTACACAAACGGGAAAAAAACATTCATTAACAACAGCTGTAATAATAGTAGTAGTAGCAGCAGCAACAGCGGCAGCAATATTGATAGCAGTGATAGCAGTAGTATTAGTAAAATAGCAACAGCAGCAGCAGCAGCAGTAGTAGTAGTAGTAGTAGCAGCAGCAGTAGTAGTAGTAGTAGTAGAAGTAGTAGTAGTAGATGCAGCAGCAGCAGTAGTAGTAGCAATAGTAGTGGAAGTAGTAGCAGCAGCAGCACATCAGCAGCAGCAGTAGTAGTAGTAGTAGAAGTAGTAGTAATAGATGCAGCAGCAGCAGTAGTAGGAGCAATAGTAGTGGTAGTAGTAACAGCAGCAGCACAGCAGCAGCAGTAACAGGAATAGTAGTAGTAGTAGTAGTAGTAGTAGAAGTAGTGGCAGCAGCAGCAGTAGTAGCAGTAGTAGTAGTAGTAGAAGTAGTGGCAGCAGCAGCAGTAGTAGCAGTAGTAGTAGTAGTAGAAGTAGCAGCAGTAGTAGTAGTAGTAGTAGATGCACAAGCAGCAGTAGTAGTAGCAATAGTAGTAGCAGCAGTAGTAGAAGTAGTGGCAGCAGCAGCGGTAGTAGCAGCAACAGTAGTAGTAGTAGCAGCAGCAGCAGCAGTAGTAGTAGTAGTAGTAGTAGTAGTGGTAGTAGTAGTAGTAGTAGTAACATATGCCTTTTCTGATGCCAAAATTTGCTTAGATATGAAACCAGGCTGAATGAATGTCCCTGCAGTATGCAGAGCATAACTCTTCATTATGATCATCAGGTGCCTTGCCGCATGGCGTTGGCGATTATGGACTTCCATCTGTCTCTGTCTCTTGTTTCCTCAAGCATCTCTTCCACCCTCCCTGTCTTCAGCCACTCTGCAAGTCCGTCTAGTATCTTCTCCCTGGGTCTACCCGGTGCTCTCCTTCCCTCCAGCTTTCTCGTTGTGTCCAGGTGTTCCAATTCTCGTTTCCTCATAAAATGGCCTATAAATGTTGCCTGCCTTTTCCTAATCTTCCTTTTGAATGATCTTCTTGTGTCTGCCTCCATCAAGACTGTCTCGTTTGTTTTCTTTGCTGTCCATGGAACTCTCAACATTCTTCTTAGAAACCCACATCTCGGCTGCTTCAATCTTGTTCTGGCTTTGCTTGTTCACTGTCCACGCCTGGCAACCGTTAAAACAGTATTGGTTCTACATAACATTCAAGAACTCTCTTCCTGATGTTAATTGATAGGCATTTGTTGGTAAGAATGCTTTCCATTTTCTTGAATGTTGTTTTGGCTTGGCCGATTCTGTTGGCTATTTCTGATGTGCATCTGCCGTCTGGTGAAATGATCGTTCCCAGGTATTTAAATTTATCAACCTGTTACAAGGTTGTGCCGTTTGCTGTTATTTTACATGAGGGGATTTCATGTTTTTTTACTGATGACCATGAGCAGAACTATGCCCTCCTAAACATTTTCCTATTTGTTTCTGGTTTCTGTTTCCTTAAACGTCGGCAGTTACTTTCATTACGTTTCAAAACCATCAACCACAAACCACTGACACTGAAAATATTGACGTAATCTTATCCATGACCCCATAACATGAAAGAAGAACCTGAAACGAAACAGAAATACGTTTGAAAGCATATAGGATAACAAAAGTAATAACACACACACACACACACACACACACACACACACACACACACACACACACACACCACACACACGCACACACACACATATACACATACACGCACACACATACACACACAACACACACACACGCACACACACATATATACACATACACGCACACACACGCACACACACGCATACACACACACAACACACACACACACACACACACCACACACACACACACACACACACACATACGCATACACGCATTCACTCACTCTTACACACTGATACACATACACACACGAATAATGATAACCACACATACACAAACACGCACACGTACACACACACACACTCACACACACACACTCACTCATTCACACACACACACACACACACACACACATACACAAACACACACACACACACACACTCATTCACTCACACACACACACACACACACACACACACACCACACACACACACACACACACACACACACACAAACAAACAAACACCATTTCTCCGGAAATCGAAGCCAATTTCAGTGATGCAATTGCTTTAAAAGGTGATGGATGCCAGACTTCTAGAACTTTCAATAAAAAGAAC
>JAPXFY010001910.1:30000-31246 GCA_030674185.1 Monoplex corrugatus | reverse complement strand
AAAGGGGTCAACTGGTGGGGTCTCAATTGTCCCCCACCATCTCCCCGCTCCCGAGCTTTTTTTTTTTTTTTTTATGATTTTTTATATGGCCCCCTAGGTAACCGTCGCCCAGGAGAATAAAATCCCGACCCTCGACATGCATTCCGACGCGCTCGGTCGTTTCCCCGGTACGTTCATTGGAGCGTGAAGTGATTCCGTTAGTCTGTTCGGCGCACCTTTCGTTCGTTGTGTGTTGTGTGGGAAGGGGGAGGGTAAGGGTCAGTACAATTTTTTTGTTATCCTGAAAGTATTGATGATGATGATGGTGTGTGTGTGTGTGTGTGTGTGTGTGTGTGTGTGTGGTGTGTGTGTGTTGTGTTGTGTGTGTGTGTGTGTGTGTGTGTGTGTGTGTGTGTGTGTGTGTGTGTGTGTGTGTTCGTTCTTTGATTTAATGTCTGTTCACTATGAGTGATATTAGACGGAAATGTGTGTGTGTGTGTGTGTGTGTGTGTGTGTGTGTGTTAGCGCGGTGTGGTGGATAGGTGGGTTGTGGTGTTATGAGTGTGGTGGGTAAGTGAGGTGAGAGAGAGAGAGAGAGTGTGTGTGTGTGTGCCCGCGTGAGTGTTTGTTTGTTTGTTTGTTTGTTTGTGCGTGGATAGGTGGATTGTGTGTGTTATTGTTTATGTGTATGTCTGTGTGTGTATGTGTGTATGTGTCTGAGTGTGTTGTGTGTGTGTGTGTGTGTGCGTGTGTACGTGGTGGAAATGTGTTCTGTGTGTTATGTGTGTGGTGGGTAGGTGAGGTGTGTGAATGTGTGTGTTGTGGTTGGTAGGTGGGTGGGGGAGTGTATGCGTGCGTGTGTGCGTGTATGTGTGTTTCTTTGACTGTTCCCTCCCATCTGTGTGTGTGTGTGTGTGTGTGTGTGTGTGTGTGTTTCTTTTACTTCTCTCTCTCTCTCTGTCTGTCTGTCTGTCTGTCTGTCTCTCTCTCTGTCTTACACACACACACACACACACACACACTCTCTCTCTCTCTCTCTCTCTTGCTCTCTCTCTCTCTCTCTCTCTCCCTCAACGATGTTATATATATTTCTGTTAAATTTTCAACAGTGTGTACTTTAATCCGACTGTGGGCAAGGAGTGGGTGTAGAAAAAACACACTGACCTATTACCTTCTGACGATTGTCGTCTGATCGTATCTGATCTTAATTTCTCGTCTTGTCTCGTCTCGTCTTGTCTTGTCTTGTCTTGTCTCATCCCGTCTCGTC
>JAPXFY010001910.1:0-22500 GCA_030674185.1 Monoplex corrugatus | reverse complement strand
TTGTGTTTTGTTTTAGTATACTTTATTATGACTTTATATGTATTGTTGTTAATGGGAGGTTATTTTGTTTTTGTTTTTGTTTCTCTTGTTTTTCCCATAGACGCTGAGACAGTTCATAGAATTGTATGGTGATGGTGACGAGTATTTGTGTATTTTCTTTAGTAGGTGTTTCCTATTGTATCATGGTACATTCATGTCTGTGTTTACGCTGCAGTAGTGTTTTGCTTGTCTTGAAGAAGACAGACACAAGAAGATCATTAATAAAGAAGATTAGGAAAGACAAGCAACATTTATAGCACAATTTATGAGGAAAGGGGAATTAGAGCACGTGGTCACAACAGGAAAGTTAGAGGGAAAGAGTACACCAAGTAGACCCAGGGAGAAAATGCTGGACGGACGTGCAGGGTGGCTGAGGACAGAGAGGGTAGGAGATGCACTTGCAGCGGTAAGGGATAGATACGTATGGAGAGCCATGATCACAACGTCATGCGGTAGGGCACATGATGATGATGATGATGATGATGATGATGATGATGATGATGATGATGATGATGAGTATTTTGTTTGTTTGTTGTTTGTTTTGTGTTGGATTTTTTGTTTTTTAGTTTATGGATCATCGCACATAGACATTTGTGTTTGTGCCTTTTTCGTTTTGTTTTGTTTTGTTTTTGGTTCCATTTTCTACACCGTCTTAGGTGGCCACACAAGATGGCACCGTTTTTACAATACTATGATAATGGTGACGATGAGAATGATAATTGTGATGCTGTGGAGTTCCATGTAGGATTGAGACTGCGTGACAGGGCTGCATTGTACGCTTACTATCATAATATGTCCTGGCGTCAACCAGGCCCGAGAGAGACAGACACTTGTAGTGTTAGAAGAGTAGCATAATCAGTGATGCATCCGTGAAATGAGTGAGACTTGACTGTGTGGTCCCAGTCTTCCCAGTGAACCCACAGCACCCTCAGCTCTGGGTAAGAGTGGCTAAGGCCATAACTTACCACAGTGATTTTGACAGGACAGATGGGGACTCGAACCCACAACGCTCCAGTCGGTAGTCCATTACGATAACCACAGTAAATTTTCCATAAAAACTTTACATGCTTTCTGCTTAATAGGATTGATAATTGGGTGCATGCATTATTTGCAATTTTAGCTCTTACCACTACCACTACTCCTCCTCTTCCTCCTTCTCCTCCAACTACTACTACTACCACTACTACTAATACTACGACGACTATTACTACTACTATTACTATTACTACTTCTACTACTACTACTACTACATGTGTCTGCAGGTTGGAAGAGAACTACGAGATAGCAGAAGGGGTGTGCATACCTCGCAGTACCCTGTACTACCACTATCTGGATTTCTGTGAGGCCAACGACACCCAGCCTGTCAACGCTGCCAGTTTTGGCAAGGTCATCTCTGTTTTAGTTTATAATATTTTATTTTATTTTATTTTATTTTATTTTATTTTATTTTATTTTATCTTATTTTATTTTATTTTATTTTATTTTATTTTAATTTATTTTATTTTATTTTATATCTTATTTTATTTTATTTTATTTCATTTGATCTTATTTTATTTTATTTATTTTACTTTATTTATTTTATTTTATTTTATTTTATTTTATTTTATTTTATTTCATTTTATTTCATCTTATTTTGTTTTATTTTTGTTTATTTTAGTGTAGTACAGTGTAGTGTAGTGTGGTGTGGTGTGGTGTGGTGTGGTGTGGTGTGGTGTACTTCGGTTTAATTTAATCAATTTAGTTTAGTTTAGTTTAGTTTAGTTTAGTTTAGTTTAGTTTAGTTTAGTTTAGTTACCTTACTTTGTTTTATTTCATTTTATTTCATTTCATTTCATTTCATTTCATTTCATTTCATTTCATTTTATTTTATTTTATGTTATTTTACTTATTTTTTTGTTTTATTCTATTTCATTTTATTCTATCATTTGTTTGTTTGTTTATTGATTAGAAATCAAAATTGTCTTATAATGATATAATGCAACATAATGTTTTAGTATCCTTCGATATGTTTAAATTTGCATTCAGGTGTGTTTTTTTAATCCTCTGTGTGATAAATTAGACACAGAGTGGTCGACGCCAGGGGCATGTCTTTAGGTGACTTGTGCGAATGCATTGATATGTGTACATCATTTTCTGTTCCTTTTTTTCCTGTTGTGTATTGTGTATGTTTTGGAACGATTATAGCTGTGATGTGGCTCTACGCAGTCGGTTGTGCTTTAAACAACAATAACAATAACAATGTAATAATAATGATAACAACAATAATAATAGTAATAGTGATCATGATAATGATGATAATAGTAATAATAATTGTAATAATAGTAATAATAATAACAATAATAATAATGATGATGATGATGATGATGATGATGATGATGATGATGATGATGATAAACTATTGTATAGTGTCTATTGTACGGTTGATTTAAGGCCGTCTTGTGTTCTTGTTCAAGTTACAGATCATGATTTAAAACCGTCTTGTGTGCTTGTTCACGTTACAGATCATCCGGCAGCAGTTTCCTCAGATCACAACCAGACGGCTGGGAACTCGAGGACAGTCTAAGTAAGTTGCTGTGAATGACTGAATTATAGCAAGCATGTGAGTTGGATCACGTATGTGAAAGTGTTGAACTACATGTACCGTCGTTTCTTATCCATTTACTAATTGTCTGTGGGCAGTTTGGTTCTTCTGATAGAGCCGTGGACTCAAGGTCTGATGTCTCGAGTTCAATCCCGGCCAACAACATTGCCCATCTTTAATGTTTCCATCATTGTGGCGGTGTCAGCTTAATGCTTCATGGGTCCCTCCTTGCACCCTTCCCATTTCATGACATTGCCAGTGCGTAATAGGATTTTGAGCAGGCCACGTAATTGCTGGCAGAGTCGGGTGGAGCGCATGTGGAACTCTCCGAGTGCGATGAAACCTTGTCGAACAAGCTCCCAACTCTGTTAACTGTGAACGTTCGTTAATAGTCATCAACTGTTATAACCTTGCCTTCTGTTTTTCCCTTCCACAACAGTTCCCTGAAGGATGGATCCAACAGGACATTACAGTTTCAGCTTCAGTTTCTCAAGATGACGTCTCCGTGCTCGGAATGAATTCCATATACACTGACGTCACAGGTGCCATGTAATGGAGAAGATCCAGAATGATCACGGCACACGTCTTAAGCCTGCACATAAATCCACGAACTGGCCAGGTCCTGAGGTCCTACCAAGATAGTTCTATAACCCTGCTGTCGGAGGTGAGTGAGGTGGTAGAGACCTCAACTTTTCCCCGGGCCAGCACCACGAGAGCGGTGCCCATCCCCTCTTCCTCGCTTCAAATTCACATTCATATTCGCATGTTTTTTTTTAACCAAGACTTCCGAAAGGCAAGAAGTCTGTTTGGTCTTCAAGAGGTGGGGCCTAGGAAATCAACCTATGTATCCGACGTTTTTTACCAAGGCAGCTCTGCTCTTCACGATTTTCAACTGCTGTGGGATCTTTAACGTGCGCAACCAGAAGGTACACGGGTCCGACTCGTTTTTCGTCCCCTTTCGAATGACTAGACGTTCAGTTCGATTTTCCGGTCAAACTGAGGAGAAAAGTCGAGGCCTTTACGGGGAGCGAACTCTGGAACCTCGAGTTTAGTTATATGGCAGGAGAACGTCTGAACCATTCTGCCACTCTTCTCCTCCAGTTACATGGCCATACCGATGTAGTGTTCGTGTGGTAACTGAAGTCAGCAGATCTTCATGTTGTCGAGTGTGTCGATTGATGGTTTGACGCACTTGCTCACTGGTGGGGGGGGGGGGGGGGGGGGGGGATTACCGCCCTACATGCAGGCAGGTATTACTGGGTTACGTGATTGCCAGTAGCAGGGGACGAGCTGAGGCCTGACTCTCTCTCTCTCTCTCTCTCCTCTCTCTTTCTCTCTCTCTCACTCTCTCCTCTCTCTCACACACACTCTCTCTCACACACACACACACACACACACACACACACACACACACACACACACACACACACGCAAACACACACACACACACACATATACACACACACACACACACACTCACACACACACACACACACACACACACACACACACACACACACACACGCACACACACAACACGCACACCCACACACATGCACACACACCACACACATTCACACACACCACACATAACACACACCACATACACTAACACGCACACACACATGCTCTCACACACACATATGCATCTCTGGGTGTATATATTTATTTATTTGTTTGTTTATTTATTTATCATTTGTTTATTATTTATTTATTTGTTTATTTATTTGTTTGTAGTCATTACATTTTACATCTATGTGAATGGGGGGATATATCTTTAAAGTTACAACGCCAGATAATAACAGTAGTCTTACGTCTGTGACTGTCGTTCATTGCTGTTGTCGTCATTATTACTGTCAGCATCATCATCGCGGTCGTCCTTATCATTGTCATCGTCATTAGTATTATCTTCATTCGTTGTTTTAGCAAGGACTGAAATGGAGTCAAAAAGAACGAAGAATACACACACACACACACACACACACACACACACACACACACACACACACACACACACACACACACACACACACACACACACACACACAACACATATGTATATATGTATATATATATGTATGTATATATCTATATGTGTGTGCGAGTGCATATATATATTATATGTATGCATAAAGAGAGAGAGAGGGGTGAAGGGAATAAGAGAGAGAACTTCAAAACACTAAATTATTCAAGGATACTAACATTAGGTTCTACTGAAGGTGTCTTACAGCTTATCCTTGTTGATCTACAGATATAACATAAGCATATCCAAAGGATAAAAAAGAAAGAAGAAAAAAGTAAAGAAAGCATTGAAAATAAACAGAAGAAAAATTAAACACCTAATGCTTGATGAAACATCACAACACATTCTGTGTCAAAAAAAGCTACAAAATTGAACTACCAAAAAACATCGATCTCTAAGTCGAATAGTCAGGCACTTTAGAAAAGCGGTGAAAAAAACCAACACAAAACCCCCAAAATACACATAGATTAAAGACATAAAATCAGAGGAAAAGAAGAAAGCCAAGGAAACATCTGAAAGAGGAGAGAGAAAGAGAGAGAAAGAGAGAGAGAGAGGAGAGAGAGAGGAGAGAGAGAGAGAGGAGAGAGAGAGAGAGAGAGAGAGAGAGAGAGAGAGAGAGATCAAACGAAGGAAAGAAAGTGTTTTAATTTATTAACCCTTTGACTCCCGCACCCTGTGCACCAGCATCCTGCATTGTCAACCATGATATCAAAGCAAAAACTTAACCCTTTTATTCCCTCACCCTATCTACCAGCTTCCTACAGGAAGCTGGTGGAAAGGGTGAGACAGTCAAAGGGTTAACTTTTTGCAGTTGGAGGGTAGGGTGCGGGAGTCAAAGGGATAATGAACATTGACCCCAAGCCATAATCCGGACAGTGTGTGGACAGGGGTGACATTGTCAAACCCCATCCATTAAGATCTTTTGATAGTCTTGTATTATATGTAGTTGGTTTTGCTTCGCTCGCTCTCTCTCTCTCTCTCTCTCTCTCTCTCTCTCTCTCTCTCTTGCTCTCTCTCTCTCTCTCTCTCTCTTGCTCTTGCTCTCTCTCTCTCTCTCTCTCTCTCTCGCACACACACACACACTCTCTCTCTCTCTCTCCTCTCTCTCTCTCTCTCTCTCTCTCTCTCTCTCTCTCTGTCTCTCTTTCCCCTCTCTCTTTAGCAAAAATTGAATAAAAATACGTGTTTTTTTTATCCACTGATATATGCAACGTTTTCTTTCTTTATCATAGTGTGGTCAAACAGCAAAACTCGCATACACTTTTAGCGCAATACATAAGCAAAAATCAATTTTGGGAAGAATCCTGAATTATCACCTATCATAAATTGCATACTTACACCACTGAGAGCATAACATTTACGAGTGTACACCTGTAGAGTTTGGAGTTTGTTCAAGAGGGATTCAGCGCATTCTGACAATTCAATACACGCTCCGTCCAAATTTTCCTGCAATTACTTGGCAGACCTTCTAAGCCTGCGCAAAACCTTATGCGCTGGCAAGGTCTTGAAATAGGGAGGAGGGGGGGGGGGAACCCGTCAAACACTAAGTTGACACCACCAAAATGATGGAAAGATAAAGGTGGGCTGCAAACAGGCCTGTTTTTAATATTGCAGACTGCGACTGAACTCGACATATCAGATCCTGAGTCCAGCTGCCATTGAACTCGAGATATGAGATCCTGAGTCCATCTGCCATTGAACTCGAGATATGAGATCCTGAGTCCATCTGCCATTGAACTCGAGATATCAGATCCTGAGTCCATCAGCCATTGAACTCGAGATATCAGATCCTGAGTCTAGTCCATCTGCCATTGAACTCGAGATATCAGATCCTGAGTCTAGTCCATCTGCCATTGAACTCGAGATATCAGATCCTGAGTCCATCTGCCATTGAACTCGAGATATCAGATCCTGAGTCTAGTCCATCTGCCATTGAACTCGAGATATCAGATCCTGAGTCCATCTGCCATTGAACTCGAGATATCAGATCCTGAGTCTAGGCCATCTGCCATTGAACTCGAGATATCAGATCCTGAGTCTAGTCCATCTGCCATTGAACTCGAGATATCAGATCCTGAGTCTAGGCCATCTGCCATTGAACTCGAGATATCAGATCCTGAGTCTAGGCCATCTGCCATTGAACTCGAGATATCAGATCCTGAGTCTAGTCCATCAGCCATTGAACTCGAGATATCAGATCCTGAGTCTAGTCCATCAGCCATTGAACTCGAGATATCAGATCCTGAGTCTAGTCCAGCTGCCATTGAACTCGAGATATCAAATCCTGAGTCTAGTCCATCTGCCATTGAACTCGAGATATCAAATCCTGAGTCTAGTCCATCTGCCATTGAACTCGAGATATCAGATCCTGAGTCCATCTGCCATTGAACTCGAGATATCAGATCCTGAGTCCATCTGCCATTGAACTCGAGATATCAGATCCTGAGTCCATCTGCCATTGAACTCGAGATATCAGATCCTGAGTCCATCAGCCATTGAACTCGAGATATCAGATCCTGAGTCTAGTCCATCAGCCATTGAACTCGAGATATCAGATCCTGAGTCTAGTCCAGCTGCCATTGAACTCGAGATATCAGATCCTGAGTCTAGTCCATCAGCCATTGAACTCGAGATATCAGATCCTGAGTCCACGGCTGTATCAAAACAAACAACAGGCCCGCGTCAAGACAAAAGAGAACAAAGGGTGGTGTTGTACAGCGGCCACGCTTACTCCATGGCAAGGGCAACCTGTATTTCACATGATAAATATACTGTGACAAGAAAAGAAACACATGCAAATATAAATATAGTGAGGGGGACAATGGATGGGGGGGGGGGGAGGGGAGGTGTGGAGAGGGGGAAGGCGTGAGGAACCTGCTGCTATGGTAACGGTCTGCGAGATTTTCCTGTGGCAATTGTCATGGCAACGGTCGTTGTGGTATGGAATGTGGAAACGGTCTCTGTTGAGAGAATGGTTTGAAATCAACAATCCAGAGAGGTGGTGATTTTGATGCGTATATGAACTGTGACGGATTACTTTGAGAAAGAATACAAATACGAAAACAAATACGAATATGATTTATTCAGTAAAGGCCTAGGCGCCTTACTGAAGGGGTTAGACATAAACATTAATCTAGAACATTGTACACAGAAAAGTGAGCATAGTCAGTCAGTTAGGTATGAGGCTGTGATGTAACAGTTTTCAATATCCTCAGTTCTTCATATGAACATACATCATCATCATCATCAGGTGCCTTGCCGCATGGCGTTGGCGATCATGGACTTCCATCTGTCTCTGTCTCTTGTTGCCTCAAGCATCTCTTTCACCCTCTATGTATTCGGTCACTCTGCAAGTCCGTCTAGTATCTTCTCCCTGGGTCTACCTGGTGCTCTCTTTCCCTCCAGCTTTCCCGTTGTGACCGGGTGCTCCAATTCCCCTTTCCTCATAAAATGGCCTATAAATGTTGCCTGTCTTTTCCTAATCTTCCTTATGAATGATGTTTTTGTGTCTTCCTCCATCAAGACTGTCTCGTTTGTTTTCTTTGCTGTCCATGGAACTCTCAGCATTTTTCTTAGAAACCACATCTCGGCTGCCTCAATCTTGTTCTGGCTTTGCTTGTTGTCTGTCCACGCCTCACAACCGTATAACAGTATTGGTTCTATATAACATTCTAGAACTCTCTTCCTGATGTTAATTGATAGGCAAAAGAAGAAAAATAAACAGACATACTAAAATAAAACAGAATGGTCTCATTACGTGTTGACATCAATGTGTTAAATCCAAAACAAGTGTTACAACCCGCGTTCAAGCAAACAGGAACCAGAAAAAAACACGAAAAAAGAATAAGAACACGTATTTAGTACAACAAGACAAGACAGGCACAAATGTTATAGGTTTTACATCAGCCATACCTCTTGATTATATATTTTTCCATTTAGTCGATCATATGCTTATATTTTCCCTTATGTATTATTTAATAGTAGGATCCTATACATTCCAAACACTACCCTTAGCTAGTGCATCATAATTGTAATGTTAACCCTGGACCCTCTTCAGGATAAAACAATATTAATATGGCATGACCACTTTTCAAATGGCAGAATTCATCTCACTTCCGCTCTGACATCATATTTACTCAAAAACACATTTTGATATTATTTTAGTCAGTTTATTCCTTTTCTCACACTGGACGGAGCTGCAGGGAAGTTTCAGTCTTTTTCTCCTAATTTTGGTGTCTGGTGTTGTGTTTGTTTGTGATCTTACACTTGACAAAGGCCAGTTGGCCGAAAATTTGGATTTAACACATTGATGTCAACACGTAATGAGACCATTCTGTTTTATTTTAGTATGTCTGTTTATTTTTCTTCTTTTGCCTTTTTTCGTGTTTTTTTTTCTTGTTCCATCAATGTGTTAAATTTAAATTTACACGGATCGCGGTAATATTTAAGTGGTATCCGTTTCACTCTGACATTATGTAACACAGGACCACACACTGGGAAATGTGGTTCATTTTCTTAAGCCACATTACGTAAGTGACCATAAATTGTCTTTTTATTTTGAGAGAGAGAGAGAGAAGACGCAAATGGTCTAATTGTATGGCCATAGTCATTAACAATGCTGTAAACATATTTACACAATATACATGAATAGCAACATGACATTTCTACTTACAATACATACAGAAACTAAAAACTGATTATTTGGTTGCGAATTGTCGTATTTTAAAGGATAGATTCAGAAATATAGGAGAGTTCTTTATAGTGTTTTTGTGTTTGTTTTCAATCATTTCAAACACATAGTACAAAACAGATACCAGCATCTTGAAATTTCTACATAACGTAGTCAGTAGATATGATAGAAAAGCACTGACAGCAGTGTATACATACATCAAGGTATGACAGGTAAAGACATACAGATAAATAAATACTTCAACGGGAAGATCCACAAACGTATAAAAGTACAAAGAAGAGACAAACAAAAGAAAAAAACTGGACGAACGTTAACGACCTTAAATTACTTTCATATATCAACGATGACTGTATGCTGGTGTGTGTGTGTGTGTGTGTGTGTGTGTGTGTGTGTGTGTGTGTGTGTGTGTGTGTGCGTGCGTGCGTGTGTGTGTTTCATTTCCTACAGTGTCTATTAAAAAAAGTAATACATAAACACAGGATGTTTATCATCAATGAAATAGAAAATGTACATCCTCCCCAATATTTTTGCTGTCTGAAGATAATAGGAGCATTTATGTAAACAGGTTAGGTTCGTGAAGTTGTTGCTAGAAATAGAAATGTTTCCGAAGTGTTTGAAGGACTGGACAACATAAATGTGGACTTCATCCTCAGTAGCAGAACTACCCAGTGGACAAAAACCATCAACATCTGTATAAACACTACAGTATCTCATTGTGTGTGTTGACGGTGTGCTGATGCCAAATCTTATGTTTAACAAGCACACTACATATTGTTTTTCTCCAGTGGGAATGCCGGGGGCTCTTTCAGTATAAATAGTATCCCCTCCTTACCTTCTGGAAATTCTGTGCTAGAAATTTCTTCTTGTCTGTCACTCTCTTTGTTTCTGCCTTGTTCCTTTGCTTTCTGTCATTTCTTGCTATCATTTTCTACTTTGCTGATCCATTCACTTGTATGTCTTACGTACTTTTTCTTAGGATTGATAATTAGGTGCTTGTATTAAATGCATTTTTGGCTGTCGGGAGGTGAGATATGCGTAAGCAGTTTTAGGTAATTTAAGACCGTTTTTTATATTTTGATGTCCATAAGTATGCTTATAATTGTATTCGATTGTGTTTTTAAAATCCCCTGCACGATGAATAGGACGGAATGGTCAACGCCTGGGGCATGTCCGTAGAGTATGTGTGCGAATGCATTGATTTGTGTACTTAATTTTCTTTTTTTTTCCTGTTGAAGTTTTGTATGTTTTAAAGTGGTTATAGCCGTGATATGGCTCTACGCAGTTGGCTGGGCTTTAAACAACAATAATAATAACAATAACATATTGTTTTATCGATGCAACTTGACAGATGCTGTGCCTGATCACAGCTTGCTTTACATTGTCATACCGATATAAGTGAAAACTGTCGTTGGATTTTGCTGTGTGCTTTATCGTGCCATACCTGTCATTTGTCCCTTGTTTCAGAGAGAGAGAGAGAGAGAGAGTTCAAACTTCAAAACACTCTCTCAATCAAGGATAGTAGCATTAGGTCCCACCGGACTTATCTTACAGCTGGTCTTGCTAACCACATAATTATATAATTTAAGCATAAAGACTACAGTAAAGGGAGAAGATCGGCCCAGAATAAGGAAGAGAGGGCTCTTCTATTCTCCCTTGGTCCAGAAGATGGGCAGGACCTGGTTGGTGCGCGTTGTGTGGCTATGTCCCGGCGTTTGTCGTCTCCATTTTGTCATTCGGTTTGTAAACAAGGTAACTAGTGATTGGGTCCAAATGGATCATACAGCATATAGCCAGACCCTCCCCCCACCACCTCCCTTTGCTTGGTGAAATGGCAAACAGTGGCGTCGGAAGCTGGGAAGTGATTTTCCGTAGAGTGGCGAAGCATTGTTGTTCTGGGCCCCATCCAGCACCTTCAGGTGTCTTTTTTTTCTTTTTTTTTTGTTTTTTTCTTTTTTTGTTGTTGTTGTTGTTTTGTTCACGTTGACTTGTGGCTGAGTTGCTGTGTTCAGGGACTCGGGTCTATTGACTGCAGGGAAAATCCTGTGACGGCTCGGAAAGACGGCAAACTTGGGATCCTTGTAGGGACATGTTAGACCTTGCTGAACAGCAAAATGGGCTGTTCTGGAGCATCATACCTGGCCACCTGTGGCTGTTAGCATAACCGCTGTGGTTATTGTAAAGCAGCGTTGGGAGCTTCCGACTGCAATGTGTCGAGACTGTAGTAAAGGGAAAAGACCTGGCAGCCTGTCCAGTAGATAGATGAAGGCCCTGAGTGAGGCGACAGAGGGGTCTTCCATTCTCTCTTGGTCCAGTGGCGGGGCTGGACCTGGTTGGTGCACGTTGTGTGGCTATGTCCCGGGGGTTGTCATCTTCCCACCTTGCCATTTGGTTTGTAAACAAGGTAACTGATGACTGGGTCCAAACTGGTCGTGCGCCCCCCCCCCCCCCCACACACACACTTTTTTTTGGTGAAATGGTTACCATGTGGCGTCGAGAGCTGGAAAGTGATTGTCCGGAGAATGGTGAGGCATTGGTGTTCTGGGTCCCTTCCAGCACCTTTGGGTGTTTTTTGTTCATTTCACATAAGCTTAAAGACATAGAAATGAAATGAATTATTCAAAAGTAAGCACACAAAAAATTGTGAAAACCTGAATTACAAAACTACAGAGAAAAGAAATCATGGTGTGGGAATGAACACAGGGTACAGACAATGACAATGACAATGACAATGACACATCATTTTCCATCGGTAGACGTTAACAGTTGAAAGCCATTTGTCACACATGTCATTGCTAATTTACATGTCTGCTGAAAACTCAAATATTGAAAAAGAAATGCAACAATAAACCATTAATGAGACATAATACACAAAGAAATCAAAGAGAACAAAAAATTTCGTTTGAGAGAGAGACAGACAGACAGACAGACAGACAGGCAGACAGACAGACAGAGATACTTTACTAAAGAAGTGTAATAGAGAAGCAACAAGTAACCTACAGAGTGATATTATCTGTCTGTCTCCGATTATAATTATACCTTTTCGTGTATGTTTATCTCTGTCGACTATAATTATACCTGTTCGTGTGTATGTTTATCTCTGTCGATTATAATTATACCTTTTCGTGTGTATGTTTATCTCTGTCGATTGTAATTATACCTTTTCGTGTGTATGTTTACCTCTGTCGATTATAATTATACCTTTTCGTGTGTATGTTTATCTCTGTCGATTATAATTATACCTTTTCGTGTGTATGTTTATCTCTGTCGATTATAATTGTACCTTTTCGTGTGTATGTTTATCTCTGTCGATTGTAATTATTTCTGTCGATTATAATTATACCTTTTCGTGTGTATGTTTATCTCTGTCGATTATAATTATACCTTTTCGTGTATATGTTTATCTCTGTCGATTATAATTATACCTTTTCGTGTGTATGTTTATCTCTGTCGATTATAATTATACCTTTTCGTGTGTATGTTTATCTCTGTCGATTATAATTATACCTTTTCGTGTATATGTTTACCTCTGTCGGTTATAATTATACCTTTTCGTGTGTATGTTTATCTCTGTCGATTATAATTATACCTGTTCGTGTGTATGTTTATCTCTGTCGGTTATAATTATACCTTTTCGTGTGTATGTTTACCTCTGTCGATTACAATTATACCTTTTCGTGTGTATGTTTATCTCTGTCGATTATAATTATACCTTTTCGTGTGTATGTTTATCTCTGTCGATTATAATTGTACCTTTTTGTGTATATGTTTATCTCTGTCCTGTCTGTCCTCTCAGTCCATCTGTGTGTGTGTGTTGATTTAAAATGGTGAGTATACTTTTCAGGTACCACTACTACGGAATTGGAGTCAAGGAGTCTTCCACGTACTACGATGTTATTTATTCCTCCAAGGGAGTCCAGAGGTAAGTGATCATCATCACAGTCCTATGGGTCGAGCACGGAGACCTCCAGCAGTAAGGCCAGCTGACCACGTCCTACTGTGTGTTGTTGCACAGTCTGTACCGTTGGTGGGCGTGTATGCTGGGTGTTTTCATATTTCCATCAGCCAGCTATTCACATAACTCACAGGACCTGCAGTGTGCATATTTGATATTCTCTGTGCGTCTCCGCACGCAGGGGGTTTAGAGAGAGACAGACAGACAGACAGACAGAGAGAGAGAGAGATAGACAGGCAGACAGAGAGACAGATACAGAGAAGGAGAGAGACAGACAGACAGAGATAGAGACAGAGATACAGAGAGAGAGAAAGAGAAAGCGAGAGACAAACAGAGAGATAAAGACAGACAGACAGAATAGGACAGACAGACGGACAGAGAGACAGAAACAGATACAGAGAAGGAGAGAGAGATAGAGACAGAGACACAGAGAGAGAGAAAGAGAGAGCGAGGGACAGAGAGAGACACAAAGAGAGACACAGATAGAGACACACAGAGAGACAGACAGACAGAATAGAACAGACAGATGGACAGAGAAGACGGAGCAGACAGATAGACAGGGGGTGTAAGTGCTGGCAGGTCTGCACACGTGTTGACATGGGACAATGGACATATGACCTTTACTTACATCACTATCATTTTCTTATTCGACACTGCTTTTGTCTACATCCAGTTTAGTATGATGGCATACACCAGGAAGACAGTTGTTGAATGTTATATAGAACCGATAATGTTATACGGTTGTGAGACGTGGACAGTCACCAAGCAAAGCCAGAACAAGATTGAGGCAGCCGAGATGTGGTTTCTAAGTAGAATGTTGAGAGTTCCATGGACAGCAAAGAAGACAAACGAGACAGTCTTGATGGAGGCAGACACCTGAAGATTATTCATAAGGAAGATTAGGAAGACAGACAACATTTATAGGCCATTTTATGAGGAAATGGGTATTAAGGCAACTGGTCGCAACAGGAAAGCCGGAGGGAAAGAGAGCACCAAGGTAGACACAGGGAAAAAATATTGGACGGACTTGCAGAGTGGCTGAGGACAGAAAGGGTGGAAGATGTACTTGTGGCAATAAGGAATAGATGCATGTGGAGGGCCATGATCGCCAACGCCATGTGGCAGGGCACTTGATGATGATGATGATGATGATGATGAGTATGATGGCAGCAGGATCCTGGCCCACAGGGTGTCCACTGCTGCATTACATGGATGCCTGAAAACATGACTTAAAGGCCCGGCATCCGATCAGGCGGATCGGGTGAGAAGGGCTAGTCCACAGATTTTCATCCCTGCGTGCGCACTGTGCTGGTGTTATTGCAGAGTGGGGCACTGTAAGTGTTCCACACATATTCACACATACACAAGGGTAGGCCCTACTGTTATGGTATGGTCAAGCTGAAACTGACAGTGAAAAGCCTGCAGCCCTATTATGGCCCCAGAAAAGTGCCACAGACCTAAACATGTATTTTTAGGTCCGTAGTGCCAGACGGGACACGCGCGTTAGACACTAGCTGCACCCATCATAGTTCAAGTCTGCCCTGATTTGAAATGTTTCTATCGATTTGCCATAACGTTTTCCATTAATGCCACATTATATTTAACGAAGTATTAGGAGGTAATAATAGCTATCATTCTACCAAATATGAAATTGTGTTGTTGCTTCTGCATCAAACTACTTGAGAAAACGTTGGAGAGATGTGATGCCTGCTGTTTCAAGGGTTAGAAATGAACATCTCGGTCACACGGCGCTTTATGTAGTCCTGCTGTGGCTTTAAGGCCAGCTTGCTAGGTGATTTTCAGCGATTTTTCTTCATTTTGCTTTTAAGTCTTTAAATTCTAAATATTTACTGATTTCGTTGATTTTTGGTTGTATAATAGTTTGATTATCACTCTTTTAAGTGCAATGAGCTAAGAACATGTTACATGTGCCTAGATATTTTTTTTAAATATTTATATTGCATAACTGTAAGCGCTGTCGCGAAATAGGTGTCTTATCCAATGTCACCATAATTTTTGTTTTGTTTTTAATCCTGACTTAAAACTTTGCACAGTGATTAAGCACAAACAGATGCACAGAACAGACTAAAACCAAGTCTCTATCTCATTTCACAGGACCACAGTGCAAATGTGAATAACATGAAAAGTGAAAATCTGTCAACACTCTTTCCACATATCAGACACCTTTAATAATCGTCCATTTTAAAACCAGAAAATTTCAAGTCATTCCGATCAAAATTGTGGATTTTATGCTGACATTAGTAGCTACATTGTCCGAAAACGCTGCTACTCAGAAAACATCATTTAAAGTTTAAAAACAAGCAAAAATAAGTAAAACTTGACTTTAGCATGCATAACTCACCAAGGCTATTCATGGACACCTGCCAAGTAGAATTCCTCAGTTTCTTCTGCGAACTCAGCAGCTTCAAAAGTTATTTTCCTCCTTGCAGCCTTCACTTCAGGCTTTGCTTGCACGAACGATGTGGTGGCGCGTGCCTGATCCAGCTCCTCAAAACACAGTTTAGTATAATATCCCTGTGGCATACCTAATTCACTAAAAATAGGAAACCTACCACTCTCCCCATCATTGTAGACTATACTAGCATCCTCAACAGCCAGTGTTATTCTTTTTCTGCCTACAGAAGAAATCTTGGGGCACCGCTGCCAGATGATGTTGTGCAGGCTCTCATTTGTGTTCCGTGTGCACATTTATTCAGGAGAGAGTCTTGTGTGAGGGTGTCAAACACTTGCTTGAGTTGTTTACAAACATAGTCCGGAAACACATTTTGTTAGGATCTCCCTTACCACTTTATGATGGACACCACCCCCCCCCCCCCCCACAATTGTTATGCTTCCTGTTGCGATGCTCACATATTGCCCAAGTATCCTTTTTCATCTGTGGCACATCTGCCTCTGCCTCTGCCTCTGCTACATCAAACCATTATTTCATTGAACAGTGTAACACTTCGACTTCCTCTGTACACGCATGCGAGCGTGCACACACACACACATACACACACACACACACACACACACACACACACACACACACACACACACACACACCCCACACCACACCACACAACACACACACACACACACATACACGCACGCACGCACGCACGCACGCACGCACGCACAAAAATATTCATACGCACATAAACACACAAATACACAAACACAAACACACACACACACACACACACCACCACCACCACCACCACCACCACCACTATCATCATCCCACCACGTCCCACAATCATGGAGATTCCGTCACGACTGGATTATTCTGCAAACGGCAAAATTAGATTAAGAGCACCCCCTCCTTTCACACACACACTGTTAGACTGGTAGACTGGTGGGGGTACGAACCTTTGACCTCCCATCAGTAGTCTTCTGTATGACCACTTCACCACGGTCAGCACTATTGTTTGTAGTCACGATAATTTTGTGGAAAAAAAACACTGTATTACTAGTGCTTTCATTTTATACAAACATTCATTCTCTCTCTCTGTCTGTCTGTCTGTATCTCTCTCTGTCTGTCTTTCTGTCTGTCTGTCTCTCTCCATCTCTATCTCCCTCTCTCTCTCCCTCTCTCTCCCTCTCTCTCCCTCTCTCTCCCCCTCTCTCTATCTCCCTCCCTCTCTCTCTTTCTCTCTGCCTCTCTCTCTCCCTCTCTCTCTCTCTCTGCCTCTCTGTTGTGACTGTTGACTGTTATGATATCAAGTGATCATACTGAGTACACAAATGTAACCCTTCATGAGCCTATACATGTACAATGATACAATTCATAAAGCGCTAAATCTTGATGGAGAGAGTGAGACAGGAAGGCAAAGAACGAGAGAGGAAGAGAGAGAGGGCGTGAGAGCGGGAGAAGGAGGGGGAGAGAGAGGGAAAGAGAGGTAGGGAGTGAGGGAGAAAGAGGGAGAGAAATAAGGAGAAAGGGAGAGAGGGAGAGAGAGAGAGACGGGAAGAAAGGGAGACATGGAGAGAGAGAGGGAGAGGGAGAGACAGAAAGGGATGTACAGAGAGAGGGTGAGGGAGAGAGAGGGAGTGAGGTGGAGAGAGTGGGAGAGAGAGGGAGATGGAGAGAGACTGGGAGAAAAAGGAGAGAGATAGGGAGAAAGGGAGGGAGAAAAGGAGAGGGAGAAAGGGAGGGAGAGAGAGAGAGGGAGCGAGAGGGAACAAAGGGGAGAGAGGGGGGAGAGAGAGGAAGGGAGATAGTGAGAGGCAAAGAGAGGGAGTGAATGAGGGAGAGAGAGGGAGAGAGAGCAAAGGAGTGAGGGAGAGAGAGAGAGGGATTCAGGGAGAAGGAGGGGGAACGAGGGGGAGAGAGAGAGGGGGGAGAGAATGAGAGAGGGACAGAGATATGGAGAGAGAAAGGGAGAGAGAGAAAGAGAGAGAGGGAGATAGTGAGAGAGGGAGGGAGAGAGAGGAAGAGAGTGAGGGAAAGAGACAGAGAGGGAGAGAGAGAAAGGGAGAGAGAGAAGAAGAGAGAGGAAGAGAGAGAGATGGGGAGAGGGAGACCAGCAGAGAGAGACAGGGATGGACAAAGAGAGAGGGAAAGAGACAGGGATGGAGAGAGAGAGGGTGAGAGGAAGAGAGAAGGAGTGAGGCGGAACGAAGGGGAAAGAGAGGGAGCGAGGGGGAGAGAGTGGAGAGAGAGAGGGAGAGAGAGGGAGAAAAGGAGAGGGAGAGAGAGAGGGAGCGATGGGGAAGAAAGTGGGAGAGACGGGGAGATAGGGGGATAGAGAGAGTGAGAGAGAGGGGGAGAAAAAGAAGGAGAGGGAGAAAGAGAGAGAGAGAGACGAAGGGAGATTGTGAGAAAGGCAGAGGGAGGGAGTTAGAGAGGGAGAGAGGAAACGAGTGAGAGAGAGAGACAGAGAGGGAGCAAGAGGGAACGGATGGAACGAGCGGGAGCGAGAGAGAGGGAGCGAGAGTAAACGAAAAGGGGCAAGAAGGAGCGAGGGGGAGAGAGAGGGAGCAAGAGGCAGATCTGCCTCCTTTCCTCTGCCTCTGCCTCTGCCTCTGCCTCTGCTCTCTGCCTCTCTGCCTCTGCCTCTGCCTGCCTCTGCCTCTTGCCTCTGCCTCTGCCTCTGCCTCTGCCTCTGCCTCTGCCTCTCCTGCCCTCTGCCTCTGCCTCTGCCTCTGCTCTCCCGCCTCTGCCTCTGCCTCTGCCTTCCTCTGCCTCTGCCTCTGCCTCTGCCTCTGCCTCTGCCTCTGCCTCTGCCTCTGCCTCTGCCTCTCTGCCTCTGCCTCTGCCTCTGCCTCTGCCTCTGCCTCTGCCTCTGCCTCTGCCTCTGCGCCTCTGCCTCTGCCTCTGCCTCTCCCTGCCTCTGCCTCTGCCTCTGCCTCTGCGCCTCTGCCTCTGCGCCTCTGCCTCTGCTCTCCTCTGCCCTGCGTCTGCCTCGCGCCTTGCCTCGCCTCTGCTTGCGCCCTGCCTGCCTTGCTCTGGCTCTGCTCGCCTCTCCCGCCTCTGCTCCTCTGCCTCTCGCCTTGCCTCTGCCTTGCTCTGCCTCGCTCTGCGCCTCTCTTGGCTCTTCTCTCTCGCTCTGCCTCTGCGCGCCTTGCCTTGTTGCTCGCCTCTGTTGTCTCTCCTGCTCTGCCCTGCTCCCTGCTCTTGCTTGCTTGCTCTGGCCTCTGCTCTGCTTGGCTTGCGCCGCTCCTCGCCTGCCTCTCTGCCCTCTGCCTCTGCTCTGCCTCTGCCTCTGCTCGCTCGCGCCTCGCGCTCTCCTTCCTTGCGCTCTGCCTCTGGCCTCTCCTCTGCCTGCCTCGCGCCTCCGCGCCTCTGCCTGCGCTGCCCGGCCTCTGCCTCTCCTCTGCTCTGCCTTGCGCTCTGCGCCTCGCTCTGCCCCTCGCCTCTGCCCTGCTCTCCTGCTCTGCCTCTGCCTCTGCTCTGCCTCTGCCTCTGCCTCTGCCTCTGCTTCTGCCTTGCCTCGCTCTCGCTCTGCCTCTGCGCTCTGCCTCTGCCTCTCTCGCCTCTGCCTCTGCCTCTGCCTCTGCCTCTGCCTCTGCCTCTGCCTCTGCCCTCGCCTCTGCCTCTGCCTCTGCCTCTGCCTCTGCCTCTGCCTCTCTGCCTCTGCCCTGCCTCTGCCTCTGCCTCTGCCTCTGCTCGCCTCTGCCTCTGCCTCTGCGCCTCTCCTCTGCCCTCTGCCCTCTGCCCCTCCTCTGCCTTGCGCCTCTGCCTCTTGCCTCTGCCTCTGCCTCTGCCTCTGCCTCTGCCTCTGCGCCTCTGCCGCCCTCTGCCTCTGCCTCTGCCTGCCTCTGCCTCTGCCCTGCCTCTGCCTCGCCTGCGCCTCTGGCCTCTGCCTCTGCCTCTGCCTCTGCCTCTGCCTCCCTGCTCTGCCTCTGCCTCTGCCTCTGCCTCTGCCTCTGCCCTGCCTCTGCCTCTGCCTCTGCCTCTGCCTCTGCCTCTCTGCGCCTCTGCCTCTGCCTCTGCGCCTCTGCCTCTGCCTCTGCCTCTGCCTCTGCGCCTCTGCCTCTGCGCCTCTGCCTCTGCGCCTCTGCCTTGCCTCTCGCCTCTGCCTCTGCGCTCTCCTCTGCTGCCTCTGGCCTGCCTCTGCTCTGCGCCTCTGCCTCTGCTGCCTCCTCTGCGCCTCTGCCGCCTCGGCCTCTGCGCCTCTGCGCCTCTGCGCCTCTGCCTCTGCCTCTGCCCCTCTCGCCTCTGCGCCTCTGCTCTGCCTCTGGCCTCTGCCCTGCCTCGCCTCTGCCTCTGCGCCTCTGCGCCTGCGCCTCTGCTGCGCCTGCTGCGCCTCTCTGCCTCTGCGCTCTCTGCCTCTGCGCTCTCCTCTCTCGCCTCTGCGCCTCTGCCTCTGCCTCTGCGCCTCTGCCTCTGCGCCTCTGCCTCTGCGCCTCTGCCTCTGCGCCTCTGCGCCTGCCCTCTGCCTCGCCTTGGCCTGCGCCTCTGCCTCTGCCCTCTGCGCCTCTGCCTCGCCCTCTCGCCTCTGCCTCTGCCTCTGCTGCCTCTGCCTCTGGCCTCCTGCGCCTCTGCCTCTCGCCTCTGCCTCTGCGCCTCTGCCTCTGCCTCTGCGCCTCTGCCTGCCTCTGCCTCTGCCTCTGCCTCTGCGCTCTCGCCTCTGCGCCTCTGCCTCTCCTCGCGCCTCTGCCTCTGGCCTCTGCCTCTGCCTCTGCCTCTGCGCCTCTGCCTCTGCCTCTGCGCCTCTGCCTCTGCGCCTCTGCCTCTGCCCTCTGCCTCTCGCCTCTGCCTCTGCGCCTCTGCCTCTGCGCCTCTGCGCCTCTGCCTCTGCCTCTGCGCCTCTGCCTCTGCGCCTCTGCCTCTGCGCCTCTCTGCCTCTGCCTCTGCGCCTCTGCCTCTGCGCCTCTGCGCTCTGCCTCTGCCCTCGCCTCTGCCTCTGCCTCTGCGCCTCTGCCTCTGCGCCTGCTGCCTGCCTCTGCCTCTGCCTCTGCCTCTGCCTCTGCCTCTGCGCCTCTGCCTCTGCGCCTCTGCCTGCGCCTCGCTCTCTGCCTCTGCCTCTGCCTCTGCCTCTGCCCTCTGCCTCTGCCTCTGCCTCTGCCTGCCTCTGCTCGCCTCTGCCTCTGCGCCTCTGCCTCGCCTCTGCCTCTGCCTCCTGCGCCCTCGCCTCTGCGCCTCTGCCTCTGCCTCTGCCTCTGCCTCTGCGCCTCTGCCTCTGCCTCTGCCTCTGCGCCTCTGCCTCTGCCTCTGCCTCTGCCTCTCGCCTCTGCCTCTGCTCTGCCTCTGCCTCCTCGCCTCTGCCTCTGCGCCTCTGCCTCTGCCTCTGCGCCTCTGCCCTCTCCTTGCCTCTCCCCTCTGGCCCTCCTCTGCCTCTGCCTCTGCGCCTCTGCCTCTGCCCTGCGCCTCTGCCTCTGCGCCTCTGCGCTCTGCTCTGCCTCTGCGCCTCTGCGCCTCTGCGCCTCTGCCTCTGCGCCTCTGCCTCTGCCCTCTGCGCCTCGCCTCTCTGCCTCTGCGCCTCTGCCCTCTGCGCCTCTGGCCTCTGCCTCTGCGCCTCTGCGCTCTGCCTCTGCCTCTGCGCCTCGCCTCCTCCTGGCCTCTCGCCTCTGCCTCTGCCCTCTGCCTCTGCCTCTGCGCCTCTGGCCTCTGCCTCTGCGCCTCTGCCCTGCCTCTGCCTCTGCCTCTGCGCCCTGCCTGGCCTCTGCTCTGCTGCTCGCCTCTGCCTCTCGCCTCCTTGCGCCTCTGCCTCTGCCTCTGCTCTGCGCCCTCTGCCTCTGCCTCTGCGCCTCTGCCTCTGCCGCCTCTGCCTGCGCCTCTGCGCCTGCCTCTGCGCCTGCGCTCTGCCCTGCGCCTTGCCTCTGCGCCTCTGCCTCTGCCCTCTGCGCTCTCTGCTGCCTCTGCCTCTGCGCCTCTGCCTGCCTCTGCCTGCGCCTCTGCCTGCGCCTCTGCCTCTGCGCCTCTGCCTCTGCGCCTCTGCGCCTCGCCTCTGCCCTCTGCCCTCTGCCTGCGCCTTGCCTGCGCCTCTGCGCTCTGCCTGCGCTCTGCCTCTGCGCCTCTGCCTTGCGCCTCTGCCTCGCGCCCTGCCCTCTGCCTCTGCCTCTGCGCCTCTGCCTCTGCCTGCCTTGCCTCTGCGCCTCTGCCTCTGCGCCTCTGCTCTGCCTCTGCGCCTCTGCCTCTGCGCCTCTGCCTCTGCGCCTCTGCGCCTCTGCCTCTGCCTCTGCGCCTCTGCCTCTGCCTCTGCGCCTCTGCCTCTGCCTCTGCCTCTGCCTCTGCGCCTCTGCCTCTGCCTCTGCGCCTCTGCCTCTGCCTCTGCCTCTGCGCCTCTGCCTCTGCGCCTCTGCCTCTGCCTCTGCGCCTCTGCCTGCGCCTCTGCCTCTGCCTCTGCCTCTGCCTCTGCGCCTCTGCCTGCGCCTCTGCCTCTGCCTCCGCCTCTGCGCCTCTGCCTGCGCCTCTGCCTCTGCGCCTCTGCCTGCGCCTCTGCCTCTGCCTCTGCGCCTCTGCCTCTGCCTCTGCCTCTGCCTCTGCCTCTGCCTCTGCCTCTGCCTCTGCCTCTGCCTCTGCCTCTGCCTCTGCCTCTGCCTCTGCCTCTGCCTCTGCCTCTGCCTTTGGGTTGGGTTGATAATCCACTTGCTATCTTCCGTCCAATGTCCTGCAAATACATCAGAATACACACGGGTTACACTGACTTGTTTACAGTTAACTTCACAATTAATCGACCTTCAGCTGGGGTTTGTATGTGATGACGCTGGTGTCTCTGGTCTGTGGTCTCCAGCGTCCAGCGTCCTGCAAAGAGATCAGGAGGGAT
>JAPXFY010001909.1:15000-31246 GCA_030674185.1 Monoplex corrugatus | reverse complement strand
ATCTGCAAACGACACATTCCCCTATGACTTCCACGCTGGCGAGTAAGTCCTGTGAAGGAAATTCTGAATCTGAGAGTTTTAAGTAGTACTACAAGTATAAGTACTGATGCCGAAGGGAAAATTAGACAACATCAAAATGGATGATGAAAGGCTTTAACATCAGTATTTTAGGACTAAGGGAAGTGAGATGGAAGGGGGCAGGCATGATAACATCAGGAGAATACACAGTGATAAACTCTGGTGGAAATTCACATGAAGAGGAGTAGGCATCATAATGGACAAAGAAAAATCAAAAGCAGTTAAGGGATACTGGGCTGTGTCCGACAGAGTTTTGCTGGTCAAATGGAGGCAAACCATTTCATATCAACAGCATTCAGGGTGTATGCACCAATCACCCGCAAGTATCAGAAACATCGACAACTTCTACGAAGTTTTAGAGATTGCCAAGGTCCCAATGTAAATCACAGAAGTACCATAATAACTGGGAGATTTTAATGCTAAAGTTGGGACAGGATAGGGTTACAGGATATATGTTGGACACTCATGGCCTTGGAACACAAATGAAAGGGGAGGGAAACTTGTAGAATAGTCACATATGAATGAGTTCAATATTAGGAAACACCCTGGTTTGAGCAGCTAATAGAAGAAAATGGACTTGGATGAGGTACAGGGATATTATACCAAAAATCATATTGACTACATCCTGATCAATGTAGACTGTACAACGCCCAGCAACTTCGATTGCTTTTGTGTCTACCATCCTCCCCCCAGTCAAAGAATAAACTGACCCACACTATGTTTTTCGATGACTCCAACTTTCTTGACTATTCCATCACGTGTGAGAGTAATCTTTTGTGATTGTTGGTGACTTTAATATCCAATTATCAAGATCCAGCATGACTCAGAACAAGACAGTTTTCGGGAACTCTTGCAAATGTTTAGTCTGTCTCGAAGCTGTTAACGAAACCTACTTTTCTAGCAGTGCAGTATTTTAGACCTGTAATTTTTTCGTGACAATGATAAATCTTTACAATCTGCAAAGGTGTATAATTATCTTATTTCTGCCCATATATTTATTGTCTGTCATCTTAGTGTTCAAAAACAAAAAACAACACCCCAATTCAAATATATTCGTGCCATTTCGCCAGATAGATCAGGCGAGCATTTTCTCAAGATTAAAAGTGTCATTACTCATGAATGTTTCCTCTTATCTGATCTCAGACTCGTTGTGAACAGTTTTTGGGTAGCACGCGCCTTACTTCAGCACAGGGTGCAGCAACGTCGCTCTGCCCCGTGGTACAGCTCCGTGGCACATGATCCTTTGCAACTTAAGCGTGAGCGCCGTAAATCAGAGCGTCGCTGTGCATTCGTCTCGCCTGACGGTAAATAATCAGATTAATGAAACCGCAAACAAAATTGTCGATCCCCCCTCGGTCCATGAGCTAAAAACTAAATTCTATTCTCTAAAGTTGTTTCAGCAGTATCATGCAAAGATTCTTTTTAGAACTGTCCACAGGCATGCTGGAAAGGTTTTCCGATGTTACTCTTGCCGTCCACACATGAATTATCTCAGTTACCAAAATTGTTTTTCCGACTTTTTTAACTCCAGAAATTCTGACCATCCCGTGGATGGGTTTCTGTCATCCTCTGACACAACTGACCAGATCCCGTTATTATAAAGGTACACCACTCTGTCAGTTTACTCCTGTTCTGAATCATTTTGTACGGAAGCTGATACTGAGCCATCCCCAAAGTCTCTTGTATTCTCGACCCCATCCCACCCTCTTCTCTATTACCACTCGACACCTTCTCCCCCACTAACACTCGCATTCCTTAATGAATCACTATTTTCAGCTTTCTGTCCCTCTGATTTTAAGACTGCTCTGTTAAGCCTCTCCTGAAAAAGTCTTTCCCTTGACCCCAACGTGATGAAAAATTACCGCCCCATTTCCAACCTCCCCTTTCTGTCCAAAATTCACTCGAGAAAATTGTCCTCCACCAGCTTTCAGCACATTTGACTGCCAACACCTTCTATCTCCCCATCAGTCAGCATATCGTCCCAGAGCAAAGCACAGAGACTGCCATCTTCGTATCCTTAATGGATATTCTCAATTCGTTAGATAAAAAAAAAAATAAAAAAAAAATTTTCTGTCCTCCTCTGTTAGATCTTTCAGCTGCTTCGACACCATAGACCATGAAAATTCTTCTCTCCCGTTTGGTAACATACATTTGGTTATTAGAGACTTAGCTCTTAATTGTTTCACTCTATCTTTCAGACAGGAAAACAGTTTGTGCTAGGGATAGTCACCGTTTCAAATGAAACCTTCCCTCGATTTTGGTGCGTGCCTCAGGGCTCCGTGCTCGGTCCCTGTTTATTCATTCTGTTATACTACCCCTCTTACTGATGTCAGCCGCAGCCATTACATTTTCGCATGAAATGTTTTGCGGATGACACTCACTCCATCATTCAGCTTCATGTTGATGACTATCCTGATGCAATTTCTTCACTCCAAAACTGTACCTCTGACATTGATCTCTGGATGTCATCAAATAAACTGAAAAAAAAACTATCTGTGACCAAGACGGAGGCTAATACGTTTCTCACATCATGATATCAACACACTTCTTCTTCTCTCCCTATAGGTTCTAGTTCAATTGAATTTTCTGACTGGACCGGATTTGGAGTTCTTTTAGATCATGATCTTTCTATGCAAAAACATGTCACTAAATATGCCAGCTTTTCTTAATGAACTAAGACGTAATTGGCTTCTATCCGCCCCTTTCTTACCTGAGAAGCCACTAAAATCTCTTATTTCCTCTTATATCTTTCACGCCTTGGACTACTGTAATTCTATTCTAATCGCTGCCCTTTCAGTTGTCATCAAACCTCTCCAACGTGTTCAGAATTCAGCAGCTAGGCTTGTTTGTAAAGCCCTAGATACAGTACCATGTTACTCCTCTTCTGAAAAGTTTGCATTGGCTTCCAGTTGGAACAAAGAATCAAATACAAATGTTTGCTGTCTCTGTTACAAAATTCTTACTTGCTCCTCTCCCTCTTATCTGTCTGAACTTCTTCAAGTGTATGTACCATCCCAGAACTCTCCGAAACCTCTACCGACACAAGACTTTCTGTGTTCCCCGTTTCACCGAAACTGCATGGACAAGAGCTTTCTCCCACATTCTGCTGCCATGACTGGAACTCCCTTTCTATTAATATCGCCATAATCAATGTCTTCCTTCTTTTCAAGTTCTAGTCTGAAGACCTATCATTTCACTCAATACTTTTCCTTGATCTTTCTCTTTCTCTCCTCTCAGCCTGATCATCGTTCCTAACATATATGTGTGTGTGGTGTGTGTTTGTGTGTGTGTGTGTGTGTGGTGTGTGTGTGTGTGTTGAGGTGTGTGTGTGTGTGTGTTTGTGTGGTGTGTTGTGTGTGTGTGAAGCATGTTTAGCGAGCAAAGAGAGGGAGAGAGAGAAAAGAAACATAAACAAAACCTTGGACTTTAAACGTGAAGGGGTCTTTAAAAATTAAATGTCCATGTTCAAAAAAATTCAGGTCTGGAAGATTTGGTGACAGTGAAGAACAGGCCCAAAGTTGGAAAAATAAAAATGAAGCATGTAAAGCCCAATCAGATCAAAAGCCAAAAGGCTGGAGTTAATAAAATTTTTTTGGGCTTTTGGAGGGAAGGGGAGGGCAAAGAGAAACAGGGATAACGGAGATAAACAAAAAATCAGGTATAGGTGCAATGAAAATTTAAAAAAAATTGGGCTGAACACAAAATGCAAAATAAAGACCGACCAAAAAGATCCTGGGTATTTTAAGAGAATTGAAGAAAATTTTCCCCGGAAAAAACATGCAATCAAATGGTTTCTAAAAACGAAAGATGGCCCTTATCATGAAAAAGACAAAATATTGGGCAGATGGGAGAGTAATTAAAGAAACCTTTTTGGATGACAGAACGAAAAAACTTATAAAAAGGGAATTTGAAGGAACCCCTAATGAAAGGTGAATTGAGCGCCAGAAAAAGAGAAAAAGGAAAAACCCAGGCCAGACAAATCAAACAGGATGATTGAAGTGGGAATTTGCTAGAAAAAAGAAATTTTGCACGGGAAAAAAACCCCAAAAAAAAAGTCAAATCAAATTTTCATTGCCTTCCAAAAAAGAAGGGGGGTTGAAAGCGAATCCCTCCACAATCGTTTTTTTGAGTAATGAACAAAAATCCATTAGAATTCATGATGAAGACAAGAATAGCATAAAGGAAATTTGCACAAACCCGTGTGGTTTGTGGAGGAAAAGGGGGAAATATTTGCCCTAAAAATCAAAAAAAATACCGAGAGGCTATTGAAAATGAATAAGGATTTGTATTATGCTTTGTTTTTTTAAAAAATAAAAAGGCCCCTTGATCGGGTAAGACATGAAGAATTGATAACCAATGGAGAGACCCTGTTGATGGAAAAAATCTTGAATAATCGAAAAATGTCTGGGAACAAACAGCTTAAAAGAGAAAAAAACATATAAGCTCTTAAACTCAAAAAAGGGGTCGACGGGTTTGTTTTGGGGACCCGATTGTTTTCACTTTAAGCGAAAATAGGGGAAACAAAAAAGACCCCGGATTAAAGTTGGAGGGACATGAAACCCCATTCGATAAAGCAAAGAAACCGCCAATTGCAGAAAAGAAAGGACCCACAAAACCTTTTAAAACTTAGAAAGCAAAGGTAAGGGTTTGGAAATAAACCCCAGGAAGAGAGTAATGTGGGTCAATAAAAAACATGAAATCCCTTGCAAAATAAAAAAATGGGACACCCTTGAAAGTTAATATTTCCCAAATACCGGGGGAAGGTATTTCATCAGAGGCAGAGCACATCGGAAATGCCGGCGAATGGCCAGCCCAAAAGGCTAAAAGATGCAAGCAATTTCCAACTGCCTATCAATTAATCAAAGAGGAGTTTTGTGTTATATAGAACCAATATGTTGTAGGATGGAGGCTGACAGTCAACAAGCAAAGAGAATAATTGGCAGCCAAGATGTGGTTTCTGAAGAATGTTGGAGTTCCTGGCAGAAAGAAAAACAACGGCAGTCTTTTTAGGCGACAATGATCTTTAAAAAAGATTAGAAAGACATTTAAAGGCCCTTTATTAGGAAAGGGGGATTTGGAGCACAAACACTTCGTGCAGGCTTAAACAGGACCCCTGTCAACCATGCCCACCTGACCCTTCCTTCCTGGCACACCCTCACTACTTTTACCCCATCCCACAAAAGAAATTTTCAACACAATCAGATCCATGTCGTTCCCAAAAACCCGCGAACTGGTCCTCTTCCAGGTTCTCTCTACTCCGAAGTCTCCCACCTCCTCCCATTCATCACTGACCCTCATCAACACTTTTTTTTCAAACTGGAACTGTCCCAATTCCCTTTTAATCTGCTATTGTTCACCCTCTCCTCAAGAAACACAATTTTAGACCCAAATGAAAATGAAAAATTACCGGCTATCCTAATCTCTCTTTCCCTTTTCAAAACTCCGAAAAGGGCGTCCTCAACCAGCTGACCTCACTGTCTCCAACAATCTTCTCAATCCTTTCCAGCAGCCTACCGCCCGTGCCATAGCACTGAAACTGCCCTACTACACATTCTCACAATCCCTCCTTGCAAAATGATACTGGCAAAGTCTCTCTCTCACACCTTGATCTGTCTGCAGCCTTGATACCATTGACCAAGGTATTCTCCTTTCTAACTTCATCATACTTTTGGCATCTCTTTACATTGCTCTCTCCTTTCACTTCGTAATTATCAACAGAAACAAACTGTCCATCAATGGAACTTACTCTCAAACCTTCATACCGAAACCCGTGGTGTTTCCCCAAGGATCTGTCCTTGGCCTGTTTTTTCACCCCTTTATACCTCCCCCTGTCCACCACATCAACCCCACTCTATAAAACACCACTTCATGCTGAAGACACCAACTTCAAAAAAGTGACCACCTGGTAAAAATACAAAGGGCCCGTTGACTCGCACCACGAGTGTTACTCGGACATTAAGAACGGATGACCAAAACTTCAGCTTTAAAGACGACAAAAACAGAAGCTATCCTCAGGCACCGTCAAAACTTTCCAGCTGCCTCCTCTTTCTCTCCCATTATGTAACACATCCGTCCCAATTTCTGATTAAACTAAAACCTTGGTGTCTGCATTGACTCTACCCCTTTCCCTGAACAACTTTTTTCTCAAAATGCCAATCTTGCTACCATCATCCCACGTATAAAACCCGATCAGGAAGTATCTCTCTTCGAAACAACGCAAAACTCGTTCTCTCCTTTTAAATGTCTCGCATTGACATTGCAATTCCCCTCCTGTCTGGTCTTTCCCGCCCCACCATTCGAAAATCCAACAGCGCATTCAAAAAAATTTCTGTACCCTGTATCAAAAAGAAAAAAGCTGACCACATATCTCCCTCCGGCACAACTTCACTGGCTCCCCGTACAAAGCGCATACAGTACAAACTAAACCCCCATTGCACAAAGTCTCAAAAACGCAGCCCCCGATTACCTGTCAGGGCCCACTTGAGATCTATTCCCTCACTACCTCCGCTCTGCCTCCGATCCTCTGACTTTCGTTTTCCACGCACTAAGCTCAATACCTATGGTCCACGAGCCTTCTCGTTTCTGGCCACTCTCCTGGAACAAACTTCCTCCCAGTCCGTCAGCACCTACTTTTGCCCCTTTCAAGTCCGCTAAAAACTCCCCTTTTCTCCCTGCATAAATCCTAACCACTCAACCCCCTCTGCAGCCGGGCCCTCCGCTCGGAGGGGAATCATTTTGTTTTTAATATAAAATTTGTATATGATGTACCTCTGGGTTTTTTCCTTTGCTTTTATTCTTGCTTTTATTGCTTTTTTTCTTTCTCCCATTTGTGGCCATGCGTGTGGTGTGTTGTGTGTGTGTGTGTGTGTGTTGTGTGTGTGTTTTTGCGTGCGTGCGGTGCGTGCGTGCGTGCGTGCGTGCGTGTGTGCCCTTTCGGCGTTTGGATTTGATTTTGTCGAGATTTGCGCTATATAAATATTGTAATTATATTGTATGCATGTGCGTAGAAATGCAAGTATGTATGTATGAAATTATGTATGTATGTTGTATGTATGTATGTATGTATGTAGTATACGCTAGATTTATTAATGTATGTATGTATGCATGTATACCTCAGCTTAGATTTTATGTATGTAAGTATGTATCATGTATGTATCCCATGTAATACCTCATAGGGTATGTATATGTATGCATTGTATACTGCTCAGCGCTAGATTTGATTTTATCAGATTTTGCGCTATATAAATTAAAATTTTTTAAATTACTAGTAGTAGTAGTAAAAGTAAAAAGTAGTAGTAGTTTTATTGTTGTTGTTGTAGTAGTGGTATTTTGTTGTTTTTTGTGGTGTGATGGTGGTGGTGGTGGTGATGGTGGTGATGGTGGTGGTGGCAGAGGAAGAGGGGAAAGTAGGTGGGAGTGTTAGTATTGCTAGTAGTAGTAGTTGTAGTAGTAGTAGTAGCTATTATTGTTGTTGTTGTGTGTGGTATTTTTTGTTATTGTTGTGGTGGTGGTGATTTTGGTGGTGGTGGGGGGAGGTGGTGGGAGTGGAAGTTTTAGTGCTGTAAGTAGTAGTAGTGCTAGTAGTATTTGTAGTAACTAAAACTATGTGTAATATTGTTATAAGTAGTGAATTTGTGCTAGTTTGTACTGGTAGAAAACTGAAATAGTAGTAGTAGTATAGTGGTAAATAAAGTAGTAGTAGAGTAATGTGCTTGTTGTTGTTGTTTTGGGTTGTTGTATACTAGTAAAAAGATAGTATTTGGCAGCGTAGTAGTAGTAGAAATTGTGCTTCTTGTTTTTAAATGCTGTTGTTATTTTGTTGGTCTCGTTATCTCATCGTGTCTCGTCAGTATTATCATTGTATAATCATCATCATAAACATCGTCTTTTATTTTTTTTATCTATTTATTTACTTATTATTTTTTCCCTTTTTTTTTTATGATTATTATCATTATTGTTGTTGCTGTTTTTTTGCATCTTTAAATCATTACCCACTATTATATTACTATCTTTAAATGTTGTTTTCTTCTTTTCTTCTTCTCTTTTTGTTTTTTCTTGTCTTCTGTTATTTTATATTATTTTTTATTTATTTTCTTATTGTTGTTGTTATTGTTTTATCATTGTTGTCATGTTCACATCGTCACCATTATTTATCTTAGTAGTAGTGTAGAAATAGGTAGTAGTGTTGATGATAATGTGATGTGAGATAAAGATGATGATGTGATGTGATGATGTGTGTTGATGATGATGATATAAAATGATTGTTGTTGTTGTTGTTTTTTTTGTTATTTGTTTTTGTTGTTGTTGTTTTTAAATCATTGTTGTCATAGTTCACATGTCCCCATTATTATTATCTTATTGGTGGGTAGTAGTAGTAGTAAGAAAGTAGTTGTAGGTAGTAGAAATTAGTAGTAGTGTAGTATTGTAGTAGTAGTAAATAGTAGTAGTAGTAAAAGTAGTATGTGAGGGAATTGATGATGGATGATGATTGTAATATTGATGAAAATGATGATGACGAGGATGATGATGATTATTATTATTGTTATTATTATTATTTTATTATCATTTTTAAATTTATTATTATCATTTTTAAATTATTATTGTTGTTGTTGTCGTTGTTCTTGTTCTTGTTTTCTTGTTGTTGTCTTTATTGTTGTCCTTGCGTTGTTTGTCGTTGTAACGCTTCTTTTTCAAATTCATTTAACCAATATTGAACATGAAAAGAAGAAAAAGAAAAACACCAATCAACACACTGATACCAGCACCCCACTTTTTTTCAGGAGAAAATCCCCGCGCTGGCAATTGCACGTGCGCTCCTCCCAAATTCAGATACGCTCCCATTATTCTGGGGGAAAAGAGAGTGAGCCTTGTAGACCTGACCTCAAAAGAATAACTGATTTTTATTAAGATGGCCACAAACAAGACAGCTTTAATTTATTTTTTTAAATCATACATTCATTGTTTTGTTTTTGTTTTTGTTTTATTCATTTACTTACTTTTCATTTATTTTCTCGATTTATGTATCTTTATTATGCAGTTTATCTATTATTTATCTATTATTTATTTACTTATGTATTTATTCGTTCATTTATTTATCATTCTTCATTAATTTTGTATTTATTACCCTATTTTTTTTTTATTTTTTTTGTTTTATTATTTGTTTTTTATTTGTTATTTATTATTAGTTTTTTTTTTATTCATTTATTTTTTTTTTCTATTTTTTAAAATTTGGGGTTTTTTTAGCCATTTACATGTGTTAGTTAGTTAGTTATTTTAGTTATTTAATTATTTTACTTAGTTATTAGTTAGTTATTTTAGTTTTTTTTTTAGTTAGTTTGTTAGTTATTATTTTATTAGTTAGTTAACTTAGTTAGTTAGTTACTTTTTTTAGTTAGTTAGTTAGCCCATTTGGGTCAGTTAGTTAGTTAGTTAGTCAGTTAGTTAGTTATGCGTGTATTTTATCCCTGTTAGTTTTGTGGGGATGTATGTTGCATAAATGTATGTATGCGTGTTAGTGTGAAATTATGAATGTATGTATGTTGTGTGAAGTAGTATTGTACGTAGGGAGGTATGTAGTTGTATGTATGTTGAAATGCATGTATGTATGTATGTTTTATGCACGTTGTTGTTGCCGGGATGTATGTATGTTGTTATGTGGTGTATGTTTTGTATTATGTGTATATATGAAAATGTATCCCCTGCCCCAATTAACATCAGAAAGAGAGTCCTAATGTCATAAGAACCAATATGTTGTACGTGTGAGGCGGGACAGTCAGAAGCAAAGCCAGAGCAAGATTGAGCGCGAGATGTGGTTTTGAGAAAAATTTAGAGTTCCGTGACAGCAAAGAAAACAAACGAGACAGTCTTGATGGGCAGACACAGAGACCCACTCATAAGGAAGATTGGGAAAAAGGGGGAAAACCGGGGGGGGAAAACATTTGTAGGCCCTTTTTGTGAGGAAGGGATTTGGAGCCCCGGGTTTACAAGGGGGAAAAAAGGAAAAAGGGGGGAAAAAAAAAAAGGGGAAAAGGGGGGAAAAAAGGGGGGGGGAAAAAAAAAGGAAAAAGCGGGGGGGGAAAAACCCGTCCCCCAGGGGGTGGGGTTGGAGGGTGGGTGGGGGGGGATGAGGGGGCAACGGAGATAGAGATGTTTGGAACCCTGGTCGCCAACGCCATGGGGCAGGGCACCTGATGATAATATATGATGTATGTATGTATGTATGTGTGTATGTATTTTATGTATGTATGTATCATGCATGCATGGATGAATGGATGGATGAATGGTGGATGGATGGAGGGGGGGGGATGGAGGGGATGGATGGATAAAATTTCCCTGTACTCTGATGTATGAAATGTCTGTATGTGTGTATGTATTTATATCTTTTTTTTATGTAAAATTTTTTAGTGTGATGGTGAGGGGATGATGGATGGATGGATGGATGGATGGATGGATGAATGGATGGATGATGTACGTGTGAAAGTCTGTCTGTATGTATGTATGTATGTATGTATGTATGTATTATGTATGTATTTATCTATCTGCCCTGTCTGTCTGTCTGTCTGTCTGTCGGGTCTGTTGTTTCCATCTATCTATCTATCTATCTATCTATCAATCTTTTCCGTCTACTAGTATCTTTTTTTTCCCTGTTTGCCCTTTTCTTTTTATCTGTCTTTTTTATGTAGTGTTATCTGCTTTTCTGTGTATGTATTATGTATTTTCTATCTGTCTGTTTGTCCATGTCTGCCCTTTCTATCATTCTGCATTCTGTCTGTCTACCTATCTATCTGTTATCTACCTATCTATCTATCCCCTATCTATCTTCTGTCTATCTACTATCTATCTGTTTTTCTATCTTTTTACCTATCTATCTATCTGTCTATCTCCCTATCTATCTGTCTATTTATCTTTCTATCTTTTGTGTATCTTTTATCTAGCTAGCTATCTGCCCTATCTGTCTGTGATCTGTTGTCTGTCTGTTGATTCTGTCGGTCTTTTTTGTCGATCTGCCTGTCTGCTGTCGCGGGTTTTTTTCTGTCTGTCTGCCCTGCCCAAAAAAAGTTGCAAGCAAGAATTTTCCCATTTTTAGGGGTGGATTTTCACCAATTTTAGTCAAGGTTCGATTTTTTGGGAAACCAACACTTAAGTAAGTAACGTAATATGATATAATATGTATCTATACTATACTATACTATACAACTATACTAAAATATACTATACTATATATACTATACTATACTTACATATATTACTATACAATACTATACTATACTAAAACTATACTATATTTAAAAATAAAAACATACAAATACAATACTATACTATCCCTTACTATACTATCCCTAACTATACTATACTATACTATAATACTATACTAATACTATAACTATACTATACAATACTATACTATACTATACTATACTATACTATACTTATACTATACTATACTATACTATACTATAACTATACATACTTTTACAATACTATACTATACTAAACTATACATACTTATACTATACTATACTATACTAAATACTATACTATACTATACTATATTTATCTATACTATACTATACAATACAATACTATACTATACTATACTGAAACATACTAATACATACTATACTAAAACTATACTATACTTTTCTATACTAAACTATACTATACCTATACTATAAATACTATACTATACTATACTATATATACTATACTATACTATACTATACTATACTATACTTACTATACTATATTATACTATACTATTAACTATACAAATACCTATACTATACAAATACTTTACTATACTATACTATACTAACTATACTATACTATACTTACAATATCTATACTAAACTATACTATACTAATTCTATACTTAAATTTTTAAAAAATAAAATAAAAAATTTTAATATATTATATTATTTAAATATAATATAATATAATAAAATATTATTAATATAATAAAATTTAAAAATTAATAAAAATTATATTAATATAATAAAATTTAATATAATATAATATTTATTAATAAAATTTAAAATATAATTAATATAATATAATAAAAATATAAATAATATAATATAATATAATATAATTAATATTAAAAAAATATAATTAAAAAATATAATTAATTAATAAAATAAAATAAAATATTTTAATAATTATATAATAGGTAGAAAAAAAACTCTAGGGGGGAGCTAGACAAGAAGGTCTTCAGAGAAGTAACCCCCTTTAGACAAGTGTTTCGGCCCTGAATTCCTTACACTCTCGGGGGGCCGGGCCACATCCAGGTCATGACTCCTGGATGCCCTTCTGCTGTTGTCTATTTTTTTTTTTTTTTTTCCCACGCCGGGATCGAACCTGGGCGATTCTGCGCTTCAGAACTGCGGTACGCGGTTTTACCAATGTGCTAACGGGGCACACATCATCTGTAGGGAATTTAATCCTTATGAAGTTCACTTTTTTGGTTCCTCCTTGCCCAGATCCAGCTTGAGCTCCTTTCTGCTGCCTCTGCCATCGCTTTAAGGGCTCTAGTCCTCTTCTTCCCAGAAATGGCGAGTTGTTTCATGAGATCATAAGCGGAGGTGCCCACAAACCCTCTTGCCCCGACCTCTATGGCGAAGATTTTGACCCGCAGACCTGCTTTCTTCAGGGTGCTGGCAAGACCGGCGTATTTTTCGGTCTTGTAGATATGTGCTTCTTCCATTCTGCTTTCGTATGGCACAGTGAGTTCTATCAGAATCACTTGTTTCGAGGAGTCAGAGTGGAGAGCGATGTCTGGTCTCATGCCTGTCTTGCTGATGACATCTGGGTAATTTCTCCACTCTGGGAGGTCTGCTGTACACTCCCAGTCGACTGCTCCATCCAGAAGACCCTTTGGCAATGTGCTGGTTGTCATAGCCTTTCGGGCCAGACCTGTTTCCCTCCTGCTTTGTAGAACGTTGTCATAGCAATTGGTGCGTTTGGGGTCATGGTTTTTTTCGCTAACCACATCTGTGATCACTTTCAGAACTTGGTTGTGCCTCCATGTATACCTTCCTTGGGCTAGCGCTACTTTGCAAGAGCTTAGGACATGTTCCACTGTTTGTTTCTTCTGACAGAGCGGACATGCTGGGTCGTCTGCTTTCCCCCATTTCACTAAGTTTGCATTCGAGGGGAGCAGGTCATATACAGATCTGAGGAGGAAGCTTATCCTTAGAGGAGCCATGTGCCACATATCGTTCCAGCTGAGACTTCTTTGGAGTGCACTGTCCCATGTTGTCCATTGCCCCTGTTGACCTTGCTGGACTGCCTTCTGCACTCTTTTGACATCTTCTTCTTCCTTCAACTCCTGTATGATCATGTCTCTTTTTTCCTTCCCTTTGGCTTTGGACCACCACTGCATTTTTGTTGCTCCCAGTCCCTGTCTGTTGGTTTGCGTGTGTCCAATTATTTCTTTGATGCTGAGGTTTCTCTTGGCATTGTTTACAGCCTCTTGGACTTTCCACTTTCTGCCAGTTCTCAGCTTTGGATGAACTGCTCTCACGATATTGTCCTCCGATTCCTCCAGCATGCTCAACAGTCTTGCTTTTCCAACTTTGTATTCCTCCACTATGGATTTAGAGGTAGCTTCAGCATTGCTTGACGACAGTAGAATGCAACATCAGTGAGACCAGGTGGGACACCGAGCCATTTTCTTGTGTATTTGTTGATTTTGGCTTCCATTGCTTCGACTGTGCTGGTGCAAATGTCATAGATTAGCAGTGGCCACAGCAGCTTTGGTATCAGCATGAACTGTAGACACCAGACTTTGTATTTGCCTGGCAGTCCGCAGTTATCTATTTTCTTCAGGCCTTCTTCTGCTGTTTGCTTGGTTTCACATCCCCTTTGTGTGTCTTTCAGGGAGTCATCATACCATCTTCCGAGACTTTTTACTGGCTCTTCTGTGACAGTGGGGATGGCTTGGTTGGCTACCATGAATTTGACTGAATCTGCCACTTTTCCTTTTCGCAGTGAGAGACTTCGGGATTTCTTAGGTTTGAACCTCATTCTTGAAGAGGCCACCAGCTCATCCAGCTGCTTTAAGATTTGGTGTGTCTCTTCCTCATCCGTGGACAAGACTGTTGTGTCATCCATGAAAGCTTTCAGAGGAGGCATCTGGTATCCATCTCCCAGATTCACTGGACCTGAACTCTTCATTGCAGCTTTCAAGATGACTTCCATTGCCAACACGAACAGTATGGGAGAGATTGCACAGCCCATTGCAATGCCCACCTCTAGGTCTATCCAGTCCGTGGTGTATTCTTTGGTAGAGAACCGCATTGAGAACCCTTGGAAATACTTCCTCAGCATTGTTCGGATGTTTTCTGGGATGTGATACATTTCAAGAGCCAGCTGGATCATATCGTGTGGAACTGATCCATATGCATTCGCCAGATCAAGCCAAACTACGTCAATGTCTCTCTTCTCTGTTCTTGCTTTTTGGATGGCATCCCAAATCAACGTGGCATGTTCCAAGCATCCAGGCATTCCTGGTATGCCTCCCTTTTGGACTGACATATCCAGATACTTGTTTTCAGTCAGGTATTTTGTCAATCTTGCTGCCATAACAGAGAAGAAGATTTTCCCCTCGACGTTCAGAAGTGATATTGGCCTGAACTGATTGATGCTGCTGGAGTTCTGCTCCTTCGGAATGTACACTCCTTCAGCTCTCATCCATTGGTCGCTGATCTTCTGGTTCCTCCATGCTGATCGAATCATCTTGTGGAGCCACTCGAGCACTTTTGGGCATTTCTTGTAGAGCAGGTATGGTATTCCGTTTGGTCCAGGTGCTGACTTGGCTCTGGCTTTCTTTACTACGTTCTTCACTTCATCCAGTGTTGGTGGTTTGTTATTGAATTTTCCTTCTGGCGCTGCAGGCCAAACCAGATTTTGGATTTCAAGTGGTGCCTCGCGCTGAGAATCGGAATATGTTTCCCTGAGATGCTGCTCTAGGGTTTCCTTGCCCACTGTGAGAGTCCCTGATTTGGGTTGTTCAAACAGCTTTCTTGCAAAGTCAAAGGGATCTTTGAAGAAACGATCTTGAGTCTTCTTCTTTTTGCTCTTTCTTCGCCTTGCTGATTCCACTTTGCTGAGAGCATTGTGTTTGGCCTTCAGATCTTTCCAGAGTTCCAGGAGCCCTTGCTTCTCGAATTCTGAGGCAGTTTTCATTCGCTTTTTAAGCTTCCTTTTCTCCCTCCGGATGCTCTCCATCTGTTGCTGTCTTCTGGATTTCTGGGGAGGCGTTTTTGTCTTTGGCTGCTTCACTCCATAAGTGTCCCTGCAGATAGAGTATATGATGTCTCCGTATGTGTCAAGTTTGTGTTCCAGCGTACTGTTCCCTATTAGCGCATTCAGCTTAAGGACAAGTTCCTCATCTAATTTCTCCCATTGTTCTTTTGCACCGGCAGGCGGCAAATTGAGTTTTCCACGTTTGGCGTTAAGAGCTTGTGCAAAATCCGCATCAGAACCGTCAGCGTGGATGTCCTTGGCACTATGGTTTAATTCCTGGCCTTGGTCATCCAACGTCTCACCTGCTATCGCAGTGCGCTGCTGCTGGTTCGTATGTGTCTTCAAACAGCCCATTTTTGTCCTGTGGATCTTCATGCCGCGTTTGGTGGTGAATCTCCTTCCACACGCACACGGAAATTCCAACTGGTCATTAATCATGGTCCGTTGTGCGTTTCCAGTCGTGATGGAGTCAGTGCCGATGGATTCATCATTCTCTCCCCCTTTCGGTGAATCCTGGGAGCATCTTTCATTTGGAAAACTCGTGGCATGTTATCAAAGGCAAGGTGGGAAGCCAACCCACAAAGCCCGCAGATCTAGTCTTTCCCAGTGTCCTTCGGTCTTTCCCGAATGTCCTCCGAACTATTCCCGGAAGTCAATGGACTGACCATGTGCAGGTAGAAAGAAACTCTAGGGAGAGCTAGACAACAGAAGGTCTTCAGAGAAGTAACCCCCTTTATGACAAGTGTTTCGGCCCTGAATTCCTTACACTCTCGGGGGCCGGGCCACATCCAGGTCATGACTCCTGGATGCCCTTCTGCTGTTGTCTATTTTTTTTTTTTTTTTCCCACGCCGGGGATCGAACCTGGGCGATTCTGCGCTTCAGAACTGCGGTACGCGGTTTTACCAATGTGCTAACGGGCAC
>JAPXFY010001909.1:10000-12500 GCA_030674185.1 Monoplex corrugatus | reverse complement strand
TTTAATCTCACCATCCCTAGCCCCAAACGCCACATGGCAAACATAGGATGACTTGTTGGGATCAGATCACATCCCATACGTCTTACCCTAAACCATACTACAGATTTAGACGTCATACCACAAGATAGTTTACCCAAGTTTAATTATAAAAACGCTGACTGGATCAGTTTTAAGGCAATCCTTGAAAAGACTAGAACAGATCTATCTGAAGCAATGAACATAAACGAAACGTACGAAGTTTTCTGTAACTCACTCTTAAATTAAGGGCTGCTAACATTTCAATTCCAAAACTTACAGTGTCAAAAATAGGAAAACATCATGGAAATGTCTGGTGGAATGAGGACTGTCAAAAGGCAGTGAACGAAAAGAAAGAAAAATACAAAATTTATTTAGCAAACAGGTCACCTGAAAAATCATACAGCGATGAAAAGTCAACATTAAGTGTAACAGAATCATAGAGCAAGCCAAAGAACAACACTGGACATCTTTTTGTAAATGTGAAGTAAATAACCACAAAGACACGATAAAGATTTGGGAAAAACTAAAATTAATGAAAAACGGGATTAAGTTGCCATCAATTCCAGTAAAGCTAGAAAATAACCCTATTCCTAGCTCATTGGAAAAAGCAGAAGCTTTTGCAGACGTGTTTGCTGAGGCCTGTCGTGTAGAAGGACTCCCTGTCTCTGATAGAAATTATAGGGAACGAGATGAAAAGAAAGATGTATATAAGGACCCTGCCTCTGACAATACTCACTACATAAATGCATCACTCACACTTCAAGAATTAAAAGATGCCATTCAGTCCCTTCCAAGTAAAAAAACGTCAGTTGGACTAGATGCAATTTCCAATGAGATGCTGAAAAATTTACCAGAAAATTTTATAATCTTGCTACATGACATATTTCAAAAATGCTGGAATAGTGGGATAATGCCTAACAACTGGAAAGAAACAATAGTGGTTCCTGTATTAAAACCAGGTAAATGTAATACCGATTTGAAAAACTACAGGCCAATTGCATTAACATCACATGTATGTAAACTAATGGAGAAAATAATCTTAAAGAGACTGATGCACTATTGTGAAAAGAATAAAATAATACCAGTAAATCAGGCAGGATTTCGAAAAGGCAGGTCACCAGTAGAGATCCTAACAAAGCTAACTACTAATATAAAACAACAATTTGCAAGACGTCAATGTGTTTTAGCTACATTTTTTGATATAACGAAAGCATACGATCAAATGTGGCACTCCCGATTGTTATTCAAATTTAAAAGTATTGGGCTGACAGGTCACATTTTTGGCTATGTTAAGTGTTTCTTAGAAAACAGAGTATTTCAAACGAGGATTGAAAATGTATATTCCACGAAACAAATTCTTCAAATGGGTATCCTCAGGGATCCGTTATAGCTCCCCTTCTTTTCATGATATTAATGCATGACTTACCCAGTAAAGTATCTAAGCATGTAGTTTTAGCTCAATATGCTGACGATTTATGCATGTGGATGCAGGTAAATATGAAAAAGAAAACTCCTTTGCGCTGTATCAATTATACACGCAAATGCTACCAATTAGAACTTGATAAAATAGCGCGATACATGGTAGAAAATGGGTTACATCTATCCCTGGAAAAAACAAAAATAGTTTTATTTAATAATGGAGCTAACCCAGTAAATATTCCCACTTTCAAACTGGGAGATACTCTTCTTCAGTTTAACGAGTCGATTAAATTCTTAGGAGTTTTCCTTACAGCAAAATTATCTTGGAATCAGCATATTGAATACTTATTAACCAAAGCTCAAAAAAGTTTAAATTTCATAAAAATAGTTCGCAAACAGACATGGGGTCAAGATTCATCAACACTTGTTCATCTTTGTAAATCGCTTGTTAGATCTAAATTAACCTATGCTCAAGAAATCTTCTTCAGTGCACCGAAACACTTACTAAAAAAACTGCAGAGCATAGATTGTAAAGGTTTCAAACTTGCACTGGGTCTTCCAATGCATGCTTCCTGTCTTCGGACATATATGAAATCAAACTGTTGCACTTGATGAGCAAAGGAAAGTCGCTTCTACTAAATTTTTGTTAAGAAACACTACCGTAGAAAACATATCAGAAACAGAAATTAAACTGAGATCAGATACCGACTTTCCAAAACGAGCTAAATCAATATCTTCACAGGTCACACTTGCAACATACACATCTGACGTCATGAAAGGCTCAGGAATTGATCTAGACGTAGATCCTGTATCTATACGACCTTCCTTTTCGCCAGTACCCAGTTGGGAACTCCAAAGAGCACGATTTGACGTACACCACACTAATTTAAAAAAAGGAGACAATATAAACTTACTGGCAAGTCAGGTTAAATGTCATATAAACGACGTATATTCTGATCATTTGAAAATTTACACTGATGGGTCAGTAATTGAAAGAAAAGCAGGCTCAGCGTTTTTAATACCTGCTCTCAAAATTGAAAAATCTTTCTACATAGGACTTGAT
>JAPXFY010001909.1:0-5000 GCA_030674185.1 Monoplex corrugatus | reverse complement strand
TATTTCTTAGCATCTGTATAATCAATATCAAAAGTTCTCTGTGCATATCGAAATGTTAATGTTTTCATATTTCTTAGCATCTGTATAATCAATATCAAAAGTGGCTTTAAGCATTTCCCATGTAGGGATAGGCGTTGTGGATGGTGTCTCAGCTATTTCATCCAAATTTATGTTAGACTGTTTGACTAAGTCAGATACATAAGTTGCAACAGTCATTTGTGATGAAATGTTGCTTGCTCGTTTTGGAAAGTCAACATCAGACTTTAATTTAATTTCCTTGCTCACAAAATTGTCCGTTTGTGAAGTAGTTCTGATTGCAAACTTTGCTGTCGCTAGCTCACGATAGCTGTTCAGAGACAGAATTCCAGCAACTTTGTACGTTTCCAGATTTGAAGCATGGGCTGGTACACCTAGTGCTATTTTAAGACTTTTGCAGTCTAAACTTTGAATCTTCTTTAGTAAATATTTGGGTGCACTGAAGAACACTTCTTGTGCGTAAGATAATTTAGATCTTACAAGTGCTGTTGATAGATGGAGAAGTATGTTTGTATCCATTCCCCAGGGTAATCTGCTTATTATCTTTAAGAAATTTAAGGCTTTTCTTGCTTTTGTTAAAATATAATCAAAATGGACATTCCAGTTTAATTTCGATGTTACAAAGACTCCCAGAAATTTTACAACCTGTTTGTAATGGATCGTTTCACCATACAGTCCGAAAGTAGGCAAGTTATTTAAAGTACCACCAGGATTAAAGAGCATCATGTTAGTTTTTTTTTCTGCTGACAACGACAGACCATTTTCTAACATGTAGTTTCCAAGACTATCAAGATCAGATTGATACAATTTCCTGATGTAATTCTGCGCTCTCTGGGGAGTTGTCTTTTTTAAAGTAATATCCATCCAGATGCATATATCATCAGCGTACTGTAAAAAAACAACACGATTTGAGAGTACTTTAGGAAGATCATAATTATATAAGGATATTAAATAAAATAGGTGCTATCACTGAACCTTGAGGAATTCCCATGTCAAGACATCGTGAAGAAGAATAACTTGTTACCACTCTTGCCTGAATTGTTCTATTGACTAGATAGGACTTAATATAATTATACATATTGCCAGATAGACCAATAGATTTCAGCTTGTACAATAAACGTGTATGCCAAACTTGACCACAAGCTTTTTTTCACATCAACAAAATTTGCTAAAAGACTTTTTCTACGAGCAAATTGTTGTTTTATCTGAGTTGTAAGTTTAACCAGGTGCTCAACTGTGGATCTCCCTTTTCTGAAACCTGCAGGTTTACCGGAATAACGTTATTTCTATCACAGTAATGTATAAGTCTGTTTAAGACCAATCTTTCCATTAGTTTGCTCGTATGGGACGTCAAAGCAATAGGTCTGTAACTGTTTTTATTGTTTTTAGGCTTTCCTGCTTTTAATATGGGATAACAACAGACTTTTCCCATACCTGTGGTACAGTTCCACTCACCCAGCATTTCTGAAAAATTTTATGTAAGAAAATAATATAATTTTCTGGAAGATGCTTAATCATTTCATTTGAAACTGCATCGACACCTACAGAACCCCTTTTGTTATGTAGAAACAAGCTAGTGTTTTTCAGCTCTTCTAAGGTGATAGGAGAAATAAACCAGCGATCATTCTGAGGTACTGGATCAATGAAGATAGGGTTGTTTAGCTGCCATTTCTCTGTAGTGTTTGCTGTTAGGAGACAACCCGTCTACTTTACTATTTTCAGCAAAGAGTTCTACAAAAGTTTCAGCTTTGTCCATGTCAGAAGGAAATTTGTGACATGTATCAATCATTTTTGCACACGTGCATAAATTGGCTCCGTTTTTCATGTGATTCATTTTTGTCCAGACTTTATGGAAATCCTTAAATCTGAAATTTATGTGTGTGTGTGGTTGTGTGTGTGTGTGTGGTGTGTGTGTGTGTGTGTGTGTGTTGTGTGTGGTGTGTGTGTATGTGCATGTGTGTGTGTGTGTGTGTGTGTGGGTGGGTGGGTGGGTGGATGGGTGGGTGTTGTGTTCGTGTGTGTGTGTATGTGTGTGTGAGTGTTTGTGAATGTAGATATGTGTGTGTGTATGTGTGTGTGTGTGTGTGTGTGTGTGTGTGTGTTGTGTGTGTGTGTGTGTGTGTGTGTGTGTGTGTGTGTGTGTGTGGTGTGTGTGTGTGTGTGTGATGGGTGTGTGTGTGTGTGTGGTGGTGATGGGTGTGTGTGTGGTGTGCGTGTTTGTGTGTGTGTGTGTGTGTGTGTGTGTGTGAGTGGTGTGGTGTGCGTTGGTGTGCGTGTTTGTGTGTGTGTGTGTGAGTGGTGTGTGTGTGTTATGTGTATGTGTGTGTGTGTGTGTGTGTGTGTGTGTGTGTGTGTGTGTGTGTGTGTGTGTGTGTGTGTGTGTGCGTGTGTGTGTGTGTGTGTTTCGTATAAATATTGTGTTAACGGGACAATAAATGGTTGATGATGATGATGATGATGATGATGATGATGATGATGATGTATGATGATGATGATGATGATGATGATGATGATGATGATGATGATGATGATGATGGAGATAAAGCATCATCTCTTGATACAAGAATCAAACCAAAGCGTGCACTCTCATCATTTACCAAAGCAATCACCAACAATGAGCGAAATTCCAGGGCACAAAGCAATAGGGTGGGCACGTAGAAGGGGAAATCACTACTAGATGAAAAGGTATGTCTTCAAGCTAGACTTTAAGGAAGAGTATGTGACTGTTGAAAAGACGGTGGAAGATCGTTCTAGCTGTATGGACCAGATGCATAAAAAGAGCGCCGACCAACTATGGTACATCTGTACTGAGGAACTTGTAAACAACTAGTATCACAAGCAGAAGGGAGAGGTCGGATCAGTGGTCACAAAGATACGTAGGTGCTGTATCATTGATTCACTTGTATCATAACGTGTTTGATTTAGTATTGACATTCTTTGAGAAATGGGCAACGAGTGGAGAAAGTAAATCAAGGGAGTGACATGACCATGCTTCTTTTGACGAAGTGCAATACGTATGATGATGATAATGATGATGATGATGATGATGATGATGATGATGATGATGATGATGACGATTTTGATGATGTTGATGATGATGATGATGATGATGATGATGATGATGATGATGATGATATTGATAATGATGATGGTGATGATGATGATGATGATGATGATGATGGTGATGATGATGATGATGAAAGGGCTGGAGCTAAATGGTAACAAAATTGAAGTCATGGTAATCAGTAAAAAACAAGAAATCCCCTCATGCAAGATAATAGCAAGAGGCACAACTTTGAGACAGGTTGCAGGTTGAAAAGTTTAAATATCTGGGAACGGTCATCTCTCCAGACAGCAGATGCGCATCAGAAATAGCCAGCAGAATTGGCCGAGCTAAAATAACATTAAAGAAGATGAAAAGCGTTCCTACCAACAAATGTCATATATCAAGAAGACAGTTCTTGAATGTTATACAGAATACACATCGATACTGTTGTATGGTTGTGAGACGTGGACAGTCAACACGCAGAGTGAGAACAAAATTGAAATGTGGTTCAAAGGAAGAATGTTCAGAGTTCCTTGGACAGCAAAGAAAAAAACCGAGAGTCTTGAAGGAGGCAGACATAAGAAGATCATTCATAAGGAAGATTAGGAAAAGACAAGCAACATTCACAGAATATCTTATGAGGAAAGGGAAATTAGAGCACCTGGTCATAACCAGCAACTTGGAGGGAAAGAGAACACTGGGTAGACCCAGGGAGAAAATATTGGATGGACTTGCAGGATGGCTGAGGACAGAGAGGATGGGAGATGTACTTGAAGCGACAGGGGATAGATTTGTATGGAGGGCCATAATCACCAACACCATGCGGCAGGGCACATCATGATGATGATGAAGATGATATGCATGTGTGTGTGTGTGTGTGTGTGTGTGCGTGCGTGCGTGTGTGTGTGTGTGTGTGGTGTGTGTGTGTGTGTGTGTGTGTGTGTGTGTGTGTGTGTGTGTGTGTGTGTATAAAGGAGTTTCGATCCATTTATAATCTCACGTTTAGTTGCAGATTTCTCTAGCTTAAGAAAACATCTGATCCGTTGCTTTTGTCCTAAATGTGTTATTACCATTTCAAGACATACACGATATTTCAACAGGAAAAAATGAATACAAAATTAAGTACACATATCAATGCATTCACGCACATACTTTAACGAGATTCCCCTGGCATTGACCACTCCATCCAATTGCACAAGAAATTTAAAACATATCTGAATACAAATTAAAACATAACTAAGAACACTGAAACACATATAAAACGGGCCTAAATTACCTACAATTTCTTCCATATATCTCATTTCCCTAGAGCCAAAAATGCACTTAATATGTGTACCCATTTATCAATCCTGAGAAAACGTATGTAAGACTTTCAAATACATACAGGCGAATAGACCATCAAAAACTGATAGGAAGAAACGACAGAAAGTAAAAGAGGAAGAAAGAAACAAAGAGAGTGACAGAAAAGAGGACATTTCTGGCACAGAATTTCCGGAAGGTGGGGATACTATTTATACTGAAAGAGCCCTGGCATCCCCAACGTTGGCTGTACTGAATGTAGTGAATTTGTTCCTTTTGTTGTTTTCTGTGTTCGCTTGACAAATAACAGTAAATAAAGCTAATAAATTATTTTTTCAATGACGTCAAAGTCCCCAAATAGTTAATTTTCGTATATTGAACATTCTGTCAGAGTGAGTCATTATAGTATCAAAGGCAGGTTGTGATACCAACATAGACACACTGAAACACTTTGAATGTTGCTATCATTGTTACTGTTGTTACAATCCTGCCTGATCGCCCCTTTTGATGTTTTAGAAAGAGCTTATATCGTTTTCTATTCTAATTGCTGCTGTTTGTTTCCAATACAAATTTCTGATTATTCATAAATCTTTTCCATTGGTATTGAAGCCTTATAGGG